>VXBW01004790.1:152980-268106 GCA_013400375.1 Thinocorus orbignyianus
ACTCAATGGTATTGGCATGGTAGCTACAGCAAGATGAGAAAAGTAATGCTGTGGTTGTGCAGAACTCGCTCTGCCAAAAGTCCTTTTGACATTTGGGAAGAATATTCTTGTCTGCTGTCATCTTTAATGGGCTTTGACTCTTGTAGAAGTGAGTGAGGTTTGTGTCTGCCTCGTACTTTACGTACTCACAGAAGAATGCTAGGAAGCACAGGGCTGCACTTGCAGTTCTGACGCTGTTGTGCAAATGTGTCTGCAACATGTAGTGTGACATCACAATAGGTGCAAAATGACTGATGTTTCACATGTCTTAGGGTTTTTTTCGGCTGTCTTAAGGTTTTTTTGTTTCTTTTTAAGCAAACAATCCTGTGAAAGCTGCACAACTGTGGTAAGTGACAGCCGAAGTTCTCTCTACCTCTCAGTTGCTGTTATCAGGCAAATAGGATTCTGAAGACTGTTTCTGCTTCAGGATTTGTTGAAATAAATTTTCTGGTGTGGGATGAATTGCTTTGGGATCTCTCGTTATGCAGCACCAGATTAATCTTGGAGACTGCCTATGAGACTTTAAGTGCTTCCATCTTTTAATTATTTTTCTCTTTGTGCTCAAGAACAGACTACAGTAAAGCATATTTCCTTTCTGCTTGTTGCTATTATGCTAAATTAGCTAGCGTTATTTGTTCCTGTTTCCTAAATGTGAAATGGACAAAAACATGTTCACCCCTCTTTCTTCCACCCTAACTACTGTGGTGTATATTTTGAATGAAATATCAACATCTTAAGAATATGAATTTTACTTCACTCTAATACTTCGCTGAAGAGTAGAACCCCGAACTGTAGGAAACTGTGACATCAATGTATTGATTACATAAAAGCTGATTATTTTTTTTTTTTTTTCCTCCCTTAGCACTACAAAAACTCCTGAAGTCCATAACTACCAGGTAAGAGCATAACAGCTGTCAAGGGGAATTTAGTGGTAAAAGTTTTTCCTCTCTATAATTAGTACATCTGGCTTGCTCCCCTTTCCTTACTCTGGGGTGAGATTCTCTGAGGTGGTTCAGAAATAAACAGCATCACACTGAGAGTTAAGGGGAAAGTGGAGGGTCTCTTCTCTCTTTTCTCCCCTGTGTTCTTGGGTGCTCTACAAGCTGAATGTGCTCCATTCGCCACTCTCTTCCCTTCCCTTTCTGCGAAGTCACAGGGTAAGACTTCTGGGACTGTGAATATGGTGGACCCCAGGAGACTCCTTTGTGAGCAAGGCTTTTGTCTAGAGCAGCCTCTCAGGTGGGATGATACTTAAAAACAAGTTCAAAGTTGCAACTTTGAATACACTTAAGGAGTGTGTTCAAACAACAGTTACCACAACACTTAAGGAGTTCACTGCTGGTGAATTGTTTGTTCGTTGGGCTTTTTTAAACAAGCTCCTTTATACACTTCACAGAAGAACTTTACCTGCTTTTCCTCTGTGATACTAGCAGTCAGCACTACTGAGACAGCAAGCTGTGCTTTCATTCATAGTGAGTGTGTGCGTGAGAACTTAACATTCGTTTTTATTAAAAGCCTTACTAGTGAGCTGGTTTCACTGTTTCTCCTCAAGACCTTACTCATGTGAGAGTGAAATGCCAAAAAATAGGTCACTGAAGATAGGTGAGCTCCTGAAGACTGCTGTTATCACAGTAACCTTTCTCACTCTCCACCTTTGATTAAAGCTGACATTCATTTTACGTGTTTTCTTATGAGGAGCAGTAGATGTGCCAGGTTGTCTCTCAAACAGAAAATCAATTTTCTTTGCATTTTCCTATGAGTGTGTATTAACAAGCAAGCTCATTGCCAAGGGTTCTCGTGTATATGATAAATGGCACGGGAGAAGATCTGAAATGGTGGAGTTTCTAGGATTTACAGGGAGCATGTTTCTCATGGCCCCAGGAAAATAAAATGTTAGAAGCAATAGGGAGATTTTATATAATTCCATTAACTGGGTTCAATCTTTTCACTTGCAGCCACAGTATCATCCTAATATACATCCTGCTCAGCCACACTGGCATCCACATACACCTGTGAATGTAAGGTAAGCAACCTTCACTTCGTGGAAAAGATTATTGCTTCTTTCTTTATCTTAATCTGTCAGCTTGAAGCTTTGGTGAATGTATTGGGCAATTTTCTGCACGTGAAAAGCAAGCAGAATTCAGAAATACATGATGCAGAGGCAGTATTAAATAACTTCAATTTAGATTCTATTTTGCAATGGCTTAGTCTCCTTGATGAATTTTTTTGGGTGTTGATTTTTAATTCAGAATTTGAAAATACAACTTTATTGTATTTCTGTGGGGGTTTATTGGATGCGAAAATGCTCAGTAGCTTTAATAAAACTAATTACAATTTGATCAGTATTTAGTCTCCTAAGACAAAGAAGAAACTAATTTTAGGATGAAGTTATGAGTGAATATATTCGCACATTGCAGTACTTTTTTAATCTTTTGCAAAAATGGATATGGAAAAATAGCATGTACATGGAAAAACGTATCTGGAAATTTACAGATAGTTAGTGAAAACATAACATTGAGTTTTTGAGAACTGTTTCACGAAAATATTCCCATATGTGCTAGTGTGCTCTCTTCTCGCATACTTTTTTAGTTTGTAACTGTAATGAGAGAAATTAAAAAGAAATTTTGGAAGAAATTCAGTCCATGCTAGAACCAGTTTAGTAGAACACACATTGGAGGTCCTCACCTGCAGGTGGTTCCGTCTCTGTACATGTACACGTGATAAAAATCAGCTGCTATTTTATCCTAATAAAAAGCAGCCTCTTTGGATTAGTCATTTTTTTTTAGACAATGAATTACTGTCTTGACTGAAAAAATACCAATACCCTAGTCTTCATTACTGTTCATCTTACATTTTTATCTTTATATTCTTACATCAGAATGGGTAAACTTCCTTCTGAGTGTAGGCAGGCTCTGGAGATAAGACTGAGCTTAAAATCAAGGAAAAGACAATCTGGTCTGAGTCTGAGAATGCAGGAGAAAGGTGAATATATTACTAGAAGTACTTACTAGGCAGAGAAGCAGACATACACTCATTGTCATCTGAAAATTCCTAGCATACAGCAGTGTAGCAGATACTAAATTTATGCTAGAGACAGAAGACTCTTTAAATTTAGGTAATTAACTTTGCCTGTACTTTATGTTCAAGATTTTTCCTGGCTTTAGGGTTTACTTGTCCATTTTTTTAGTGTGTGATTTAAAATGTACAATTTCACATTACAAAAGTGTGTTTGCTGAAAGAGGTTAATGATTTTATAAATTGCTTGAGGTTTTGCTGAAATTTTTCTAAAGGTTTCTTCATTTATGATACTAGTCTGTAACATTTTAAAGCCAAATAGTTCACCCTGGAGCAGAGTGATACTGAAATAAGCACAAGAATGTATTGTAATGTGTGTAGACAACCTCCCCCTTCATCCCCTTTGCTGCCTGGGCAAAGATTAAGGTCAGTGAAATATGAACAATGGCTTTTTTATAGCTAGGCTTGTAAGTCTAGAAAACATACTTAAAAGCTCAGTCATGCAAGCTCGGTAGAAAAGGTGCTCAGAATTTTTGTCCCGGTCAGTGAGAAGTGTTTAAACTTATGGTTAAAGTGAAAGCTTCAAGTTACTCTGACTTGGAGTCAAAGCAGAAGAGTTGGATGTTTAACATCTTGGATAGCTTGATCCGACAAAGCTTAATCCATCTGACTATGAACTTGAACTCAGATCACAGATTCATGAAATTCTTTCTGCTGGACCTGCAAGTCTAGAATGGGCCAAGGGCCGAAATGAAACTACCTGTTGCAGTACATGTTATATGTGGAGGGTTTTTTAATAATTTGTGAAATAATATGTAGACTTGTGTCTCAGTCTTCTCAGTAAAATAATCCTTTCAGTGAAATTATTTGTTTGCAGTTAACTTTATTTTCTCAGAAGACTGAATATTAAAACAAATTGCCAAAATAGCGCAGCTTCAGTTTCATAATAAAGGCATCTCAAATACTGTATTTTCCTACATACTGTTCAGAATTTTTTTTACTTTATTTCTTTCTTGTCCCGCTCCCCCACAGTGATTCAGGAGACGCTGTAGGAGTGGTTGGGTTAATATTTCTAAGCAGCAGTAAGTAATGAATAAATAAGGAAAAGATACTTGCAGGTTTCAGTACATTGTCCCAGATAAATACCTGCACCAGCAGCGGACTCAGTGTTCCTCTTGATAAAATGAGACTATGTAGCTCATGGGCTGTTTCAGTGTAATTAACTGCACCAGTGCTGAGCGAACACCAGTATTTACAGATGAGCAATTTTCATGCGTAACAGGATTGCCTTTCTTAATTTTACAGGCCTTAGGGATATATTTTCATGAGCTCAACTTTTTGCGTGATACAGTTTATTTTAGTTTTGTTATACATGCTAGTTTTCCTATAGCCTTCTCCTGCGTCCCCACTATCTCTCTGGGGTTCAGGAGCAGCGATGCACGGTGTATGTCTGTAACGCTTGAAAACAGGAATGGTTTTTAATGACTGAGCTCTGATTCAAAGCCTTTTGGAATCAACTAAAAGATATTCCCAGTTGCTTCAGTGTCTTCTGTATCAGACCGGTAGGCCTGTCACCATTTCCTTCTCTTACTGGTGGCTGCCCATGGCAGCCTGTGCATGCTTAGCACTTGGGGGATAAGCTCATGTTGCTGTGTAGCACTCGGAGGTTTGCTTCCATCTCTTACTAACCAATAACTGTGCAAATGGTACAGGCCACCCTATCATGATGACAGGCCATATTGGAAACCCCTCACAAGTGGAGAGGACAGCAATTTACGGTATATCCAGGAGCAGAACCAGAAGAATTTAGGAGGAGTCCAAAGTATGATGTACCAAGATAAACTCATGACGACTCTCTGAAACAAAGTCACCTTCATTTCACCTGCCATCTTAGACCGTCATTGCATTCCATGGTCCTTGTCTGTCTGCAGTACGTTCAACCTGTATTGTGCATAAAGTGTGTGTCTTTGTATGTATGTCCATCCTTGTTTAGTGTCCATGGACATTCTTGGGAAAAGTGTTTTTCATATCTTTGTAAAAAAAAATCTTGAAAAACCTTCTGTGAAAGGTGGTAAGAATTCTCAGTGCTTTGAGACCAGAATTACTACTGGGGATTTACGTTCTACCATACTTTCCAGTCTGTGACCCTCTGCCTACTGTTGAAGATCAGCCATTTGTGCCTTAGTTATTTTTATTGTTTCTTTTCAGTCAAGTTAACAGATGAAGTTTGAAAAACTTTGGCTTTTAGTTGACAGGCAAATGGGAGATTGGAGGGAGGATGAAACAGAAACACACTGGCAATCAAAATGGCTTGTGGACCCACCAACAAAGGGAGCCTGCTGAGTTAGTCATAGGTTTGGGTGTCTGTTTTTTTCTTTTTTTTTTGTGTTCTGCAGCAAAAATAGAGGTGCTTGCCTAACTTTGAAAACAAGTATAGGGAAAGAACACTATTATAAACTTCATGGAGTATGTGTACTCCTTTTTTGACTTGCTGATTATATTGATAGCATCCCCCAAAACTATACCTGCTGCTATAAAGGCAAGAATGTTGAAAATGAATCCTTGCTAAAAGGGTGCTGCTGTCTTCTTATTTCAAATGTGATTATGGAAGTGAACTATACAATTGCATAAAACTACCTACTGATAACTTTCCTCTGAGCGGATTCAAAAACACAACTCATGATCAGTACACTACAAGATGAGGACAATCCAGTGAAATAGCTCTATTTTTTTAAGTTAGACATTTGCAATGTTGAATGTATATTTTACATAACGGGGTCTTTAAATAGGCTTGGCTGATACTTTGATCACTTGCCGATTTTTTTTTTTTTACTATTATTATTATTATTTTTTTTTTTGGAACTGGAAATCATAGTGCCATCTTCATTCATTAACTTGTTTTAATTAGGCCTTACATCTGCAGTTTCTCTGAACTTGTTGGAATGAATGAATTAGGGATATTTTAAAAATGAAGTAGTTCTAAACTTGATTTTGATAAATATACCTTTATACACAGCTATAACCGTGAATTTTTTCAGAGAAAATTTGATAGTGTATAACTTTTTGTGAAATATATTTGTTTACAAATGCTACCTTTTAATATTTGTTTTGATCTTTCCTGTATGTGCTGTGTACAAATAAAAATTTTTGATCTTCTTATTCTGGTTATGGCATATTATTTATTTTTGAAAGATTTTGAGGGAGGGTGGGTAGATATGATACTTTTTCTACTTGTATCTGTTTTGCCTTGGAATCACTAATGCTGTGCTGCATCAACATTGTCAGTGCAGCCCATAGAGGAGAGGAAACAAGAAAGTAATTGTGCACTGAGATGTGAAAATGCCAGAGTAAGCCTAAGGTGGGTAATCACAGAGGCTGACTTCGATTTCTCCAGGTTAGTCTTCCTCCATTTCAACAGTGTTTTATTTGGGAAAGGAGAAAAGAGAAACTTTGTTGGAGTCATTGGAGCAAGAGCGTAGTTTAGCTACTGTTCTGAATGCTGTTTGGAGTCTTTTTTAAATACTCACGTTGAAGTGGAATGTTGTTGCTTCATGGTTCACACACCAACATTCATAATACAGTATCATTTTGTCATATAACTTCATTGGGTTCTGTGTGGTTTGTTGTCTGTGTTCCTCCTCACCATGCGTTGTTACCTGTGGTTTGGTTTATTGCTGAAGGTGCACTGAATGAGGGATCTCCCTGGCAGATCTCAAGACCAAGGCCAACCCGATCCTTTAGCATTAAAATGCCTCGAGCGGGAGGTCTGCATATGGGTGAAGAACAGCCCATGGGACTTGTGCAGTTTGTGTCTGTCACCTCAAGGGAAGCACTTGTCATTCTGCTGCTCTGGGGAAGCAGCTCACGCACTCTGCACTTCCCTTTTACTTTCTCATCCCGCATCCTCCTTGCTGTCGCCGAGTAATCAGATAGGTAAGAAGAGATCAATTTCTCTCTCCTTCCTTGCTCTAGACTTAGTTAGCTTCTTGTAGCAAATGGGCTGGGACGTGCTTGGGAAGAGGGAGCGTTTCTGCCTGTTTCCTCTCTGATGCTGGCATTGCTCTGACTGACGTGTGCAGCTTGTATCACCTCAACAAAGGTGGATACTGGTGCCCCTGCACTGAACAAGGTAGGACAAGTAAATTGCTTTAAGTTGAAAACTGGGGTTTTGTTCCCCCCCCCAATTACTTAGAACATATTGTTTGTAACAAGCGGCTAATACAGGCTTTATGATGTTAGGAATAAAATTTGCTATACAGTTTGGTGTTTGAAGCAACACAAAATTTTGCAGGTGAATCATAGAATGGTTAGAGTTGGAAGGGACTTTAAAGCTCATCTAGTTACAACCCCCCTGCCATGGGCAGGGACACCTCTCACCAGAGTAGGTTGCTCAAAGCCCCATCCAGCCTGGCCTTGAACACTTCCAGGGATGGGGCGTCAACAGCTTCTCTGAGAAATTATGTGGGGAGAGGGGAGAGAGGAAGAAGGTGGAAAATGCCTGTTTAACTCAGCTGTTAAATGAAGTAGCACTTTTTGTTTAAAGTATTGGGAAAGATCTGGTGATATAAATCTGGTAGTTTACACATGCACAAACTCAGCACAGGGACTTGATAGCCCTGGTATTTGAGTGTTTGTACATTGTGTTGAATTATTGTAACTAGGAGTTCCTCATGAGGAGGTGCCACACAATTTTTACTGAATAGCATGTTGTATAGTCATTCTAAGAACAGAGAAATCAATACATTTTGAATGTGTTCTAAATATGCAGGGAAGTTTCTTTTAAGAAAAGCTTTGCAAAACGCCTAAAGGAGGTACCACCTTCAGGTGAAGCACATTCTCAGGGGTACCTGGTAAACTGTGTGTGTCAACCTTCTCCACCCTGTTCTGAAGTCTGTTCATTGTGCAAGTCTAAATTATTATTCTTTTTACAAGTCCAGCATACACCTAGAAACGTTTCAGTTATCTGATTACAGGTGATCTGATTATACTATCCTCACATCACCCTGGGGGGGGTGAGGGGCAGTGTTTGTGAGTACAGTGCTAGGTGTCTGAGAAATTACACCGATCTGAAATCCTGCGTGTAGTTGGCTGCATTCTTCCATGTGCTGGGGAATTGCTTGGTACACCTTGGCTGAGGGTGTCTTCTGATCGTCTTTCTGCTTGCCTTCCTCCTGTGTTTAATGAAGCTGGAAACCAGTTCTGCCCCAGCGGAGCTCAGGCCTGGCTCTCTACTTTGTGTTTGGGTTTGCCGGGGAGTTACTTTTGACTTGTAATATCTCTGTAATCTTGCATCTACCCTCACCCCCAGGAACTGGAGGGGAATTTGGAAAGCTGGCTGTACCAGATCTGTAACTTGGGCTGAAATATATCGCTCTTCGGCACAAGCTGGGCCCTGACACGTGAACTAATGACTAATACTGAATACAGAAATATTATACTGAAATACAATACTAAAAGTGTTAGCACTTTCCGTAAATTGTTTTAGTGTGGGCTTTTTCCTTACACTTTCATTTTCAGCTATTTTTCTCCAAATGAGGTGAGTCCCAGGCAGAACAAACAAAGGGATCAGTTTTTGTAATGCATTTCGAAAGCTGGCAGCTGAATATTCACACACTTAAGGAAAAGAATCGACAAGTCCTTCCAGACCTTTTTACCAGTGAACCAATGTGCAAATTGACCAAAAGGAGGATGCTTTCTCACACTGTGGATGGGAATAAAGTATGTATTATGGCTTTTTGATGTAAAATGTCATTTTTCCTTCCTTCTGGATAAGTGTTGCAAAAGATGTCTCTTCAGCCTGCAAGAGAAAGTGTTAGAACTTGCAAGTAATTTTGAAAATGGAACTTTAGCTGCTGGCAAGAAATGAGCTGGGAATGTCTAAGGGAAAAGGTGAAATTGAGTATATTGCTTGCTTCTCAGGCATCAAAGTTGGCTACGTGGAGCCCTCCATGGAGATGGAGGAGGAGGAAGACAGATTCAGTGCCACAGACATCTGTTTTCAGATGAGGTTTTTCACCAGTTATCCCAGTTTGTGTATCAAGCAGACAGCTACTACTGCCTTGGTGGTTTCAGCACACACTCATTTTACCTGATGTACCAGATTTCTGGAAAGACTTGATGATAAGTGGTTTTCCTCTTACTCTGCAAAGGAGAGCTAAGGAAAGCAGTCTTCTAGGGGAAAGCTTTCATCGCAGCATTGGTAATGGTAGCCAAAGAGACTGTTTGAGCCAGAGCTGCTACAGAACAGATGGCATTAATGGACATAATATAGGAACTTTTTTTTTCCAAGTTGATCTCAGACTGTGTGTATCGTGCTTTGAAGAGGGATTGATCCACCAGGACCTAGCTGGTTTCGTTAAGACTATACTAGCCAAGGATCTCCTTTGAGAGCCATCTTGAACTGGCACTCTGCTGGTCAAGCCTCAGCACCCTAACCAAATTTGTGCTGCAGTGTGAAGACAAAGATTTCAAAGTATTTCAGAATAAATACTTTACTTTACATTCAAACTACAAATGCTTGGGAAAACCACAGTGCTGTTAGGTGTGCTCTCAAGATACAGCGGTGAAGGACCTGCAGGAAAATCAGTCTTCCTTTCTCAGCAGGCAGCAGACACGTAGAAAGAGCCAGCTTTTGGACAACGAAAATGCTTGTCAAAGTAGGTAAGACAGAAACCTAATGTAAAGGGACAAGCCACACCTTTTCTCTCTGTCTCTTGCATTGCAAAGCAGTGTGTGATAATGATGAAGACCTTCAGCTTCCCTTGTTTTTCACGTACTGCTGTACCTTGAAGTTACTGGCCAAATAAGCTTCCTTTCTGAGTCTATGTGCTGTTGCTTTTGTTGTCACTGCATCATAAAAAGTGGATAAAAACTGGATTCAGCTGGAGTTCCTCCCTTTGATGTGAGTCACTTCCAGTAATAAAGCTTTTGCAGACTAAATGCTGCTCTCAACTATTCACTAATGACTGTTTTGTGGCTATCTTTTAAAGCAAAACAAGTTATTTTCAAACAGTTGTTTTCACAAGTGGTATTCTGAATTTAGTTGTAAAGTTCACAAATCAAGCATCTCTGCACTGTCCACTGCACATATTAATAGGCTGCTACAGAAAATGCAAACATGTCTAGTAATGTGCATATTGCTTTAAATTTCAGCATGTAATAATGTTCAATTTTGAGCTGGAGGAAAAAAGTCATTTTTAAAAACAATATTTTATCTCCCACCCAGCCTTCCTGCAGATGGTGATTTTTTTTCAGATTGAGCCTTGCCAGACTTGGCACAGAGGGAAGATTGGGGGAGATGGGATGTTCTGCAAGCCTGGTATCTTAGACCCAATGTTACTACTTTGTTTTGTATTTCTGGAATAATGGCTTTCTCTTGACTCTGTGGGGCTACTCCTTTTGGTCTGGTGATGTCTTATCTTCTGTCATCTGATCAATGTATCTTTTCAGAAGAAATCCAGTTCACTTTGTCAGGAAAAGCATTCATGATGACTGCCTTAGTCATCACACCTTCTGAGAACTGAGGAACCTTCCAATTTGAATATAAGATGTTGAGCTAAGGCTTTTGGGGAACCAGTGGAAATGCCCCTAGGGTTTTTTTCAAACTGCCACTACAATTACATTCCCACTTCTCACTGGGTTTTGTGCTTTCTGTCTTCTGACTTTGTAGTATGCTTTTGGTTTTTCCTCTTCCCCTTCCTTTTCTTTGCAGTAGCATGAGCATCAGCTTTAAACTATCAAACAGCAAAACCTACGACTCATCATATCAAAGATGAAGATGTACTGAATTAAGCAAAAACAGATGTTGCAAATTAGAACAGCTTGGAAAACCTGTAGTCCCTGGCTTGGTGATTTCATAGATTGAAAGATTAAAAAAGCAGTATTTATTTTTTTTTAAATAAGGCAATGAAAAGCATCTTCTACTTCATACATCCTGAAGAAAGTGAAAGGAGCCACACCTCGTTAGTAGCAGGAAGTACTGATCTAATAAAATACTCAGATTAGAAGCTAACTACTTACTGGGAAAAAAAAAATAAAAAATTCCCCACTAAACCCATAGCAACCTGTGCTGGAATTATAATTGCAGTGGATTACCTGCCATTACCAATTCCTGCAACTCAGAGAACCTCAGAGAAGTAGGAATACAAAGCAATGAAGTCTGCTAGGGACTGTGGGAATGGAGAAGAGGAATGAAACAGGCAAGGGAGCTCTGAGACTTCAGCGTCTGTGTCTTCAGCACCTGGAGCTCACTGAATCAATAAGCAAGGCTGATTGGAAGCAAGGCTTCAAAGAACTTGAACGTAAAACTGCATGCTGCTTCTGTCTCAAGAATTTTGAGCCCAGGAGGACTCTGTTATCTTTCATTTTCAGATTCTTCTGTATTTAAAATGTTTCTCTAATTTGCAATTTCTGACTTTTAAAAAAAAAAAAGTCTGAAAATCTGCTTTTGAGATAAAATGAACAGTTTCTTGCTGTAACTCAGATGAGCTGGGTGAGTGTTGCAGTGAGAACAGAGATAGGGCAGATTGCAAGTTCGTAAGTAAGAAAGCCCTTGCTGTGCTGAGTGATTGATTTTACGTTACTTTCACCTGTTAATACTGCCTTATGAGCAACTAAGTGAAAAACTCTGTCTTGCTTTGATAAGAGTTTTCACTTGCTGTACACAGTACCTCTTCAGCGGCTTTACTGGTAATGTGTTGTTAAAAGGGCAGAAATCTGTAACCTAAACTGAAGACACTCGTGTGGCAATAGTATAAGGTGTGTTCAAGCTGGACCTTAAAGTTATGGCAAATTACTGAAAATGGAGAAGACCCCGTATTTCTTTGTGGAGCATTAGCAGCGTTCAGAACCTGAGTAATTTAGGAGCATGAAACTTCTGCAGTTTAATGTTTAAAAACGTGGGGTTTTTTCAAGGAATTTCAGCTCTGTAAAGACAGAGGCAGAGAGGTTTTTGTAAGACGGGATCATGCTGTTAAGGATGATTGCCAGTGGATTGGCTTTGAGGCTAAAGTGATTTCACCTTCCTAATATGCTAGATGTGAGGCTGCTGTAGTTCCTGGTTTCTGATCTCAGCCTGTAGAGATGCTGAGTGTGTATTCTAGAGACGTAAATACACACAGAGCACACATTTAGCCAGCCGTGCAGAGCACAGGAGGTGGAGAACAGTACCTTCACCAGCACCTACAGACACAAGAAACACGGGGCAGCACAGAGAGCTCAATCCTGTGTGCATAGACACCCACAAATATGACTACACTTAAGAAGTTAATAGACTACAGTGATTTGGGCTTGACCAGCCAAGCATACTCACAGTGCTTAAACATGGCTGGTGCCTTTTTTCTACCTCCTCTCCTTTTTCCCATGCTTGTTCTTCCCTGATGCGTGCAGATTCTTCCATTCCTTTCCCTTGTCTCCTCTCAGTTACCTTTGTTTTTTGCACACATTGCTCCCAATGTTACTAAGTCCTTACTCAGATTTCCTGAGGCTGTCTAGGTAGGATAGACATTCTATAGCATTACTGATATGGTTTCCTAGGCAGTGCTGGCCTTGCAAGGTTGTTGTTGCCAAAAAGGCAAGAACTCCCCTTCAGCGCTCTGTAAAGTTTGACCATTTCTCCTATAGCTCTCCGTTCACCTGTGAAATCCAGCAATCCTTCAGGGCATGCTCTGCAACAGTTTAACTGCTTACGCTTTCATCCTTTATGTCACGCAATTTCTTCTGTCACATCCTGTGGTTTCTCATGTTCTCCTCGGTCAGCTAAGCATCAGGACTGTGCCTGCTTCTCCACATGCTTTGGCAGGTATGTGATACTGAGGAAGGGAGAGAGAGACAGGGATGTGCTTTGCTCAGAGGACCTGAGTTATTTAATGGGCTAAGTGGTGGAAAAGGCTGTAGCGTGGGTGAGTAACCCAAGATCAGCTGCAGGCTGCTTTGGAGGCCTAAGTTCTTCTCTTGGTTTTTGCTCCTATTTTAACCTGACTTGGCTTGCTTGGTTTGGTTGTTTTATTTCCCGAGGCCAAGCATACATTGTCTGCCTGTGGCTGAAAAAGGAAGGCAGCACTGACATGGGGGAGGATTTAATCTGTCTTAGAAAATTTTGTGTCTACTTTTCAGACTTTTTCTCATCTGCAAGGACATCTGGGACAATGAATTTTTTTGACAGGTGATTAAATATCATTAGCTGTTGTTATCATTAATTAAAATGATTTGTAAATGAAAAAAAGTAAGTTGAGTTGCCCACTGGGCATATTTTGCACGACACTTTTGCAAGGCAGTATTTTTTTAATGATCTTTATGTAGATAAGATGAAATCTGTGAGGACGATGGCTTTGTTGAGTTGAGATTTCTTTCTTGGTATTTTATAAGAGCATGCTTTGCCACAGGCTCTGTTCTTCTTATGGAGAATTCCAGATCACTCCTGCTTCAAAACTTAGTTCAGCATCTTGCAGTGCAGGAAGCTGATGCATATAATTTCATCTTCTACAGGAGAAATTCTTCCTGCTTCCATCACCATTTCTGAACACCCACTTCCCCATCACCATTTTTGCTTTCCTTCCAAGGTTTGTCTGTGTGGGAGAAGGCTGCTAGCTGCCCACTCTGCTTTCAGAGGTGTTCCTAGGACACTTAGGTGTCCCTGCTGATCATTCCTGGCAGCAGGGAGAGAGATCTGCAACACATCTTCCCAGGCTTTCCCTAAAGGAAATGGGCCAGCTCTCCTGTCATCTGGTGGTGTCAGGGCAGAGCATGGAAGTGTAATAGCTCTGTCAGCTTTACTTATGCTTCTCACAGTTTAGGAAGCCAGTTCTGGCCAGCAAAGAGGTCTCGGTTACAGGGTAGAGGGGGGAAAAAAAAAAAAAAACAAATGTAATTTTACTTTTAATGATCCAAATTCTCCTTTATTTAGAAACACTCATTACATTTAAAATGTCCCAGTCCTTGGCTGCAAAAATGAAACTTCATCCTCTCTCTTTTATATGCAGTCCTCCTGCCGTTGTCTCTGTTCCGTCCTTGTATAATGTTGGATCCTCTCAAAGCCTTTTGCTTCAATCCAGTGGTTTCTGGGTTAATTGATACTCATGCAGAGCCCTGCTTTCTTCCTAGCCTCTTTTCCTCTTCATTCCTGTTCACAGGAAAATTTCCAGACTTCACATAATTCCTAAACTCTCTTTGCTGCTTTACATGATCTACCAACAGAAGGGGTGCATGAGATTCTAAGTGATTAAAGTAAGTTTGGCTAAATATTCAGTTGGGTTTGGGCAGGGAAATAAACCCAAAGTGGTTTTTTTTGGTGGTTTTCTATTTGTGTGTTTTTTCCTCAAAGGGAGAGACTAAGCCCAAAAACCAACGGTTTGGCTTAACGTAGCTGTTATATCTCATCCCCCCAGCTGCCACACTGAATCATCATCTGCAATGAATGCTTTCATTCAGCTTCTGAGAGTCTCTCCACATTAGTACATATTTCACGTTAACACACACTTTAACAGTTCCACAGCCATTTGGGAGCACAGCTAAAACCTCTTTCAGTGTTGGAGAAGGTATTGTGACAGTACGATGATGAGGGAAACATCTCCTGTTGGGAAATGAAGAGGTTGGAGGAGCCTCCCAAGACATTCAGCACAGAGCCTGCAGTGAGGATTTGAGCTGTCAGAAATTGCACAAATCATTGTCGGGCTTGCTCTGAGCTGAGATTGGAGGAGGATTGAGGAGATGTTTGTGTAAAGTTTGAGGATTTTTAAATACTAGAAAATTGCAATAGTTTGATGCAGAAGCAGTGTTCAAAGCAAAGAGCAGAGGTGGGTGTGGTAGCTTTGAAGGTTATTTATCACAACCAGACTAGAAGCCTGGGATTTTTTTAAAACCGATATGCATCTGTAGTAGGGAGGGTCTGAACTCAATGCAGACTCATCCAAGAGTCACAATAGTTTGAGCCTACTTTCTGCTATTGCTCCACTGGCTCCCCAAGGAGGGGAGAGAAGAGAGTCCCACTGTTCTCCAGGTGTAACTTCAGACAGGTGGGAGTTGCTTACAAGAAGAGTGTAAAAGTAAGGGACATGGACAGCGTGCAGGAGTAAGCCTGCTCTGCGACACGGGTGAAAGATGTTTTCACAGGTCTACATAGTTATGTTCCACAAGGTAATGAGGATGGCAGCTGGGAGGATGGCATAGAGAGGCAATTACTTTTTTAAAAAAATCTCTTGTCACTCTCAGGTTACACCAAAATGGGGAGTCCTGTCACACCAGGCCTGTTATGGATGAGAGGGACTTCCTGAACAGGCTATGATCTTAGCACATGGGAAAGTTTGGGATGTAGCTCAAAGAGGAATGACAGTATGTTTGTGCTGTTGGGTAGGAGTAACCTGCTTCATAGCTGAGGTTGTGGGGGTGGAAACCCAGCCAGTTTAGGAAAGGATCTTGGGTTTTTGAGGATCAGCAGTTGAACACAAGTCAGCAACTCCCGGCTAGTCAGGGAGCATCAAATGTCATGGTCCAGTGTACAAACAGGAGTAGATCCCACAGGACATGGGAAGCAATCCTTCCTCTTTGGAATGCATCTGCAAGGCCTCAGCTGCAATGGGGTGCCCAGTTCTGAGCACTGTGTGTTAGAGGCAGAGCAGGGGGCAGCTGGGCAGAGGGCGATGGTAAAGCATATCAGAGCTGTAGGAAGTGTGTGACCTGTGAGGGGCAACTGAAGGATACAGAGCTCTAGTCTCTTCAGACTCGGAAGGAAGATGTGAAGAGCCATTTTCAAAAACATAGATTTCTGTAGCAAGAAATAACCTGTTTGCTGTGCCTGTGGTGGATGAGAGAGGAAATAGCATGCTTAAACTGCAGCGAAGGAGACAAAAAACAACAAAAGTAAGTGTACGCGTGATAAGACACTGAAATCCATTACATGGAGTCTCTGCTAGTGCAGGTGTTGAAGATTCAGTTCAGCCAACCATTTGGGCTAACATAGGTCTGCTTAGTTCAGTTTCTAAGGGAGAGTTGGATAATTCAGTCTTTCAAATACCTTTCCGTTTTCCATTTTTCTGTGGTCTACTAACACTGTCAGATGTATAAGTTGTACACCAGAGGCACGGTTTGGTAAGGCAGCAGATGGCTGGAGCACATGAAATTTAAGAATGGCAATTGAAAATAGCTTTTAAAGCAAAAGGTGAGATATAGAAACTTGGCATAAAGGACTAGTAATGTAAATAAAATTTAAAAAATGGAAAAAGTAGTCAGGGGATAATTTTTATTTGGCCTGTTCCTCAATATGCTGCCTTTTTGGTCAGAAGAAGTAGTTATGTGAGTTTGAAGCAAAAGGCAATACCAAGTGTCTTGTGAACTTTGAGTGGCTCTTTTGAAGATTCAGCCTCCAGTAACTGAGTCCTCAGGAGTGCTTTGCCCGAGGGGAGGACAATGTTTTCTCCCTTTACATAATAGCCTGTAGGGCTCTGCCTCATTTTCCTTGAAGGACAGAGTTGGTTGTACAGGAATCAACTGGAGCTTGTTGGGAAAAGTGCGCACATAAATTACAGAGGAAGAGGAAACCTGCAGGACAGCAAATGGACTACTAAAAGGGAAAACAAAGGTGTAACGCTGGCGTGCTAGTAGGGTCAAAACACAAATACAAGAGAAAGGATGAAAACTGATACCTGTCCACAGATCCATGTAGTCTGAGAGCATCATTTGATGTCTGGGGAGCAAGTATGAAGATGTGGAGGGTTTAGGATATGGTCTGAAAGTTGCTTCATTGAAAGTAGTTTGCTTCAATGGGTTGGGAAGGATGCATAAGCACATTATGTGTTCAGGTAATCCATACAGAAAAAAGCAATAGAAAGAAAAGATGTATTGAGGGGGAAAGTCTCAAGTCTCTAGATTTAACACAGTGAAAGAACAAAACAAAAAAAAGTGAAAAACAGATGTGACATCACTGCAAAATAACGATGCCACCTTGTAGAAAATGCAGTAAGGTGTCTAATGTGGGCCTAAATTATACAGTAGAGAGTACACACAATAGGGGTTTGGCCTACTAATGATATTTTTGTTTGGGTACTGTCAACTCTAATAGATTGGCTCTGGGTTTACTGCAAGCCCTGTTGTTTATGATTGTTCAGTAACTCATCAGTCTAGTAGTGAATAGGTGCAGAACTCAGGAGGGGAGGGAGAGAAGGTATGAATGCAAAAGTCTTCCTCACTCCAAGCCCATGTCCATCACAAGTGCAAGAGCTGACTGCCCACTGAGATGAGTTTGCCTCGGTATCTGTCCATTGCTGTCAGCCCCAGAGGAGTGCGAGTGGCTGCCTCCTCCTAAATGGGCCAGCAATTTCAATATGAATTTCACATCAGAGTGCACTGCCTGTGCATTGGCATCCTGACTGGAGCTTTGTGACTTTCTTCAAGAATTTCAGTGCACACCTGAACATCAGCTTTGCTGGGCTGACTCTTTACTTCTTTGAGTTAATGGCCTCTGTGCATCTTACATGGCGCAAGCAGTGCTCTCTGGACAGTCAAGAAATACGTCTGGAGAATTTGGTGCATCTTTGACTGCATGCCAGATGGGTTTTGGCTCATTCAGTTGGCTCAGGTCATTCCCATTTTACCACAGAAGCTACCTCATGCTCATAGCGATATGAGGAGTCAATGTAAGGATTTGGTGTTACCTTACTCCTTTTGAAAAGACCACTCGAAAATCTGCTAAACCAGCCTGACAGTGGATGAACTAAGAGCAACTCCCAAGCACGTGTGGTTTTGTGTCTTGAAAAAAAAAAATTCAATCATAGACTAAAAAGGCAAAGGTGTGCTGAGGCTCCAGCCCAAAACTGATCTTATTCTGATCAGGGTTTTAACTGTGTGAACAAAACAACTGTCGTCTCAGTCAAAAAATGTCACACTCAAGGGACCTTGGAGGGAGAGCGTAGGAGAGCTGTTACAATTAGTGTGCTATCTCATTAGCCTGTACCATTTTCCCCCAGTAGGCACTTGCTTGATTTGATTATAACAGTGAAGATAAAATGCAGTTTCAAAAGACAGACCAGTCCTGCATTATCTGAGCTCACCAAAGCTGTCCCCTGTGGATCAGACCCCTATTTGTATTGTTTCCTTAAGGCAAGTATAGCATCAGAAGTGACTTTATTGGCAGTTGGTGCTACGTGCTGGGAACCTGCCAAGATTAATATACACAACATTCCCCTCCCTACCTCCTACTTTCAAAAAGTAACCAGCATAAAAGTGTTATTCAATTACTCTCCAGTCAGAAATTTCATGTTGTCAGAATTTGTTGCGAAGCTGACAGTGTTTATTAATGATGTACCAAGGTGCATGCTTTAGCATATCTTTGGAAATGATACAGATGTGTTTATTTGCAGATGACTGGTTAATTTTGCTTTGAATCTGTAAGTAATTTGCAGAGAACCTATATAGCAAGTGGCGAGGTATAATTTATTCATTGTTTCTTTAATTTTTCTGTTTGTCTTTATTCCATATTGTCAGATTTTCAGCTGCTGTTAGTAATAAAAGCTTAAAACTTAAACCCCATGCAGCTGAAGATATAATTCCTTTAGCATTTTTCAAATGGGCAGGGGATTCTTCTTTTCTTGGAATGATTTACTGCAACTAATGTCCAATGCAATACTATAGAGTATGTTAAAACCTTATATAAACTTTAAGTACTGCTCTGAGAGATGAACTTTCAAGTAATTTGTGATGTATATGTAGAGTCTCAGTCTTTTTTGGTTGATGGCATGAGAGAAAATAAAATTTCTAGAATTCATCATCATTTCAAACAATGAACTGAAACAACATCAGTTATTACTACTGAAGAAAATCAACAGCGTCATTTGACACCTCTGAGTTAGAGATGGTGAATTAAAATTTCAACATGTCTCCATTTCTCCGTATATTGTAGACATTTAACAATTTGTAGACAACATTTAATGTCCTAACTAAACAAATGCAAAAAAGCCCCAGTTATTTTACCGACACAAGTATGATTCCTTTTTGACCAAGTGCTATTTTGTATGTTGTTACCTTTAAAACCTTTTCTTTCCAGTGGGATCCTTCTCTCTTTTTTCCCAAGTCACAAATTTCTTGTACAGCTATTTATCACTGTAAATTTGGAGACCCAAACTTTCGCAGGAATGTAACGTTATTCTGGGACTGTTCCTTGGTCTGCATTTCTGATAATTTCACTTTAAAGGAGTTATTGTTTGCTGTCTGACAACTTTGCTGTCCCAGGTGAAGTTGCCAGTTCCTACAGGGCAAATTTTGGTGGTTTTGAGAATCAAATTCCATAAATCCATCAGAATTTGATTTGGCATAATAGTCTAGCAGACATTGAGTAGTGTGTGTGTAAAATCAAAAATAATTCTACTCTTAGAGTCATACCAAACAAGTAGATACAACATTTTTCCACACCTTATAAGTCTCCTTTTAACTGAAAACTGTAGAGATTTGGGATATATCTTGTTAAGAATTTTATTTACAAAAAAGGTATGCATTTTTTCTCAAGAAAGTTTGCACTTGGTCTCCTGAAAAGTACAGTTTGTTCTACAGTTTACTGCTCTAATTTGAACTGAATTTATTTTGTAGCTACCCATTGAACAACAGTGATCTGCATCAGTTCAACATTGAGGAGAATGGTGGAGCACCATATACCACAAAAATGCCTGCAAGGCACCACCACCACCACCGTCATCACCACCACCACGCAAATTATGGCCCCCTTGCTCCTGAGAGCAAGGACATTGTTTCTGGAGTTCCCAACCCAAACAGTAAGTCCACTGCGGTGAATGTTGTTTCAGTAACTTTGCTGCTTTCAGAGTTGTCTCTGGCAAGCAGGGAAAGGAAAGGAAAAGAAACCAACACATGTTTTAATTTTTCTCTGTGAAGAGTATGCTTCCTGTTATTATTGGCTAGCTTTGTACTATGTGCGAATGAGACAATATTTGCAATTTCCTGGCTTTCTATGGGGTTGCGGGATTTGGTGTTAGATTGGTGTTCCATAGCTCAACAAATAACCAATTAGTTACAGATACTGATTCTCCAGCTACTTGGCACAGTCTGTTTTTTCGTTGTCACTATTCATTTATACAGCTTCACAAACCTCTTCATCTGCCATTATCTTTTGCTGATCTACCCAGCTGGCCTTCAGCTCTTCTTGTTTGAGTCTGACTCTTGTTTTCACGTCTGGGCACAAAACGGCAAAAACTTTGGGGCACTGGAAAAACAGCATCTTGCTCTTAGTTTGGGTAATGGGAACAATTCTTGCTTAGCTCCAGCTACCATGACTTGAGTACACTCACTTGCTCAGTGGAGAAATTCTTGGTTTGTAGAAAGCTAAGAGAAGAGAAGACTATCTGTTCCTTATGCAGCCGTGTAGAGTTTGGGTATAAGTCTCTGCTACTGAATACATATAGGTTTTTTTAAGGGTACGTGATTTGGTCAAGTGTTTGTAGATTTACACAGAAACTGGAAGGGAAACATCCCTGACACTGAGCAATCCTATTTCACGCTCTCCAAATTTATAATCTCTGCACACTGTGCGAGATGCTGAAGCTGTGTAAGAACTTCAGAAGATGGGAAAAACAAGGTACAATCTATTATTTTCCTTGCTTCAAGAGGGTAATAAGTTCTTCCTTTGACCAGTTTCTGACTTTATAATTGTAAATCACCCTGAGATAGGCATCTATTACGGAAACTTGCAGCCTGGGCAATTAATCTGACAATTTTCAAATTCTTGAAGCTAGGATCTTCACATGGAAGGTGCTGAGTGACCTTGGCTATAGGCTGTCCTACCTCAGCAGTAATGCACAGGCATCTACTCGCACAGGCACTTTAATCAGACTTTGTTTCAGAAACTCAGAAACATTTTCTTTCATTCCCTTGCCCCAAGGAAAGGGAGCTAACACGTTTAGGAGGGAAGCTGAAGAAATAAACAAAATGCAATTCTTTGTAGATGTTTAAGGAAGGAATCCTAAGCAGCAATACAAATTGCTCGATGGGGCTTTCAGTGAAGCTTCTCCCTTGGAGCAACCTCCAGGAGACATTCTATCTTTCATTGTTTGTACACTGGAGCGCCTTTGCCCTGGGGAGCTCGCGGGGCTGGCATGGCACACCACCAGCATGACCTACCCCAATCCAGTGCGGCCCCAGAGACCCAGGGCAGGCTGCTGGGCTCTCCAGCACCTCTGACGGGTATCTGCATCTTGGCTGTGGTCCATGGTGATCCGACACGGTTGGTGTCTGTACCATGGGTAATTTCTGGGCGACTTGCCCTGATGCTGCCACAGGCTGGGCATTTCAGAGGGCCACCATGAGTGACAACCGGGCGCTGGCGGCGAGGCTGAGCTGCTGGAAAGCCTGGGCCAGGCTGTCAGCCTGGTGCGGCAGGAGGCGGTGACCTTTCTGGGGGTTGTGCCAGCCCGTGTTTGTCTTTCTCAAATTAGAGTTGAAGCATGACAGGAAATTCGGTCAGAGACTGCTGTGCTGCTGCTGCTGCTGGCTGTCCTGACCCTGAGAGCGCTGCAGGCCCTGCCGCCCCTCTCCTCCTCCTGGGGGCTCTTCCCAGCTGCCAATTCCCAGTTTCCCTAAGGGAGCAGAAAGGGACAGGGACACCTCTGAGGGAAGGCTGTGGTGCAAGCACACCGGCTATGTCCAGTTAAGCTCTTCAGGCGGTTTTGCATCCCGTGTGCTGCTCCATAAACTGGCTCACCCTGACACAGGCATGCTGTGCTAGACCTGGCATGCTCAGGCTGTTGTTTACACCTTTAGAGCAGTGATGGTACAGATAGGACTACTTCCCATAAAATGCCGAGTCAAAGATACTCACTTGCAGCTTGGGGTGACAGGTCTGGGTGCCTTTTCAAGGTTGGTGCTCAGTGGGTTTGTTTAATTTTTCATGGATCCTTTTAAATGCTGCTCGGTCTATTTCACCTGAGAAAACTGTCCTGTAGAGAGCCTGTGGAGAAGTCTCATGGCGTATGTGCTGAAATGGTTAGGAGCGTGCTGGCTGTCAGTCGCTTGTCTAGGACAGCAGACATGGCAGAGTGTGTGGCAGAGTGTGTGGGACAAGGAAACTCAGGAAGAGTGGAGATAAAACTCTCAGGGGTCTGTGTCAGGAACCTGGGGACAGAGGGGACTGTTGTCTGCCTCCAGGCCACTGCTGTTTGTGTCTTTCTAGGAAGAAAGTGGTCACTAGCCTGGGGACACTCTTGGAGAAGAGGGTGCTTGTGACCAAGATATCTCAAGTGGAAATGCCTGGAGAGCCAAAAGGTCTCATGGGGAGAATGTGCTGTCCTAGTGGAAACTTGCCCCTGGGGCTGACAGGGGGAGTTAGGCTGTGCACACCAGCACTTCAGTTTGGCTACTGTGTCATTTTCCAGGCATTTTGTGACTTAATCCAGTTCTGGACTCATCTCTGAGCTCTGGGGTGGTTTTAAATTTTTCTTAAGTGGAGTGAGCCACCTATATATATTCGGCATTGGGTAGAGAGGGAGGAGACATCTGTCTTTCCTCCACTTACGCCTGTTCCAGTAAATTCCAAGATTCCCATGCAATTTGCAGGACATGGACAGGAGAGAGGGAAATGACAGTATGCTTGGCCAAGGTTTCTTTTAAATATTGGTACATGTTTCTCAGCAACAAACAGCCTGGGATTTTGTTACAGAAAACAAACCCAGGCCAGACCTGCCTGATTTTTCACATTCCAAGTAATTTGTCTACTTCAATTACGGGAAGAAGTGAAATCTGCTGAAACAAATCTGACATCTGTGTTTATGAAGGCAGTTCAGCAGAAGATGTTGTTTGCCTGCATTCAGCCTGATTATTGTATTTGCAATGCTGCCCTTCACCTCAGAGCTAATGTACGCAGGTTGTATCTTTTTATGCAGCACACCTTCCCCCCCTGTATTTGCAGTTTCCCAGGTCCCAGGGACCGCTGCATTCAAGATCAGTTAGCCTGACAGCACCTCTGCCACCGCACAGAGAGGGCAAGACACTTGCTACACCTAATTGGCATGGCAACATCATGGATTACCAGGGGCACATGAGCAGATCCCACTGGCAGCAGCTGGGGTTATCACCCAAAGCAGATGCTAACAAATACGCAGTGTAGTTTGCAGAATTTTTATGATGGAAAATGATGAATGAGGAGAGGGGGCCCAGCTTGCCTCTTGAACTCTGGGTTGAGCTTGCAGGTTATCACTTATGAAAAGATGTCCTTTATTCCTGAACTGCTAGCTACAAAAGTCCTTGTAATAACCTTGAGCAGAGAATGGTGCAATACGGGCTGAGTTTCAGGCTGAAAACAGTGCTTTGAAAAACAGTGCTGCCAGATCCTTTCTTAAAATGAAAGCCTGGTTTTGCCAAACCTTAATGCTGTCCCAGAAAATGTATGCCTTCAATTTTTGCCTTCTTTTTTTAAATCAGTTTTCTAGGTTGAGTTGAAAGGCTAAACTGACTAGCTTGTTTTCCAGAACTCCCCCTTTAAACAAACAGGAAAAACAAGCCATCTTGAAAGTCAATTCTAAATCATAGCAAACTTGAATAACTTCAATAAGGAACTTTTTCCCCCTTTATGTTCTTTCTCAACAGGAAAATAGAATAACTGTGTATCTTCAAAAAAACCACCCCATCATCGTGTCATATCTTATGGCTGTGGTAATTTATTCCTGGGTATCATGGGACAGTTTCACACTCTCACATCCATGGAAGCAGCTGTGATGTGAGAAATGCCAAACTCTGGCAACACTAACTTGTGATGAGAGACCACTAAGGGGAGGGCAATGCTGATATTATTACCTCGGGTTCTGATAATGTTTCACCAATACCAAAACCAGCTTTTTGCTTATACCTTTATAAGCTGGTTTTAGCAGTTTGTCACTAGTCAGCAAAGCCCTTAATGTATATTTAAACAGCTGTAGAATTAGATCTTGAGTGAGTAATGTTTAATATTCGTAGGACAGTTTAAGAACCTGATCCAAACAAAACTGCAGTCAGTGCAAAGTTTTTATTGATTTCAGTGGGCTTTGAATCAGACTCCATACAATATCAGATTGTTCCTAATTATTACTACCTAGAATCCATGGCAAAAAATACCAAAACAAAACAAAACAAAAACAACACCCCACTCCCCAAAGAAGTTCCCCAAAACCCCAAAAAAACAAAAAAAAAAAAACAACCCAGGAGAATGCAGTGATTCAATAAATCATCACATGATGGAGCTCATTTTTCTTGGAGTACTTGCAAATATACACATATATGCCACACCATCCCCAAGATGTTGGCAGAGACCTTTCAGGGCTGTCTCAAAAAATATTTTTGCTTGTCTTGCTGTGTCAGTGGTTTGCTCAAAATCTCTGTTGACAAAGCACAGCAAATTCCTGACAATGTTAAAAGAGACTCGCATATAAATGAAGATGTCTGAGAGAAGCCAAAAGCTATACTCTGATCTCTTTACACATCACATGTTCTGAGAGTGGCACCATGGCTGCATAAATAATCCCTCTGGTGTCAACTAAGTTTTAGAATATAGGGAAGGTGGAAGGGGGGAGGTAAGGAGAAAAGTGTCTAGCCCAGAGCTGGCAAAACCCCTGCTGAAATGAAAGGATGGGCGAGAAGGAGGAGAGGGAGGAATTGTTTGCTAAATAGAAAAAGGAAAAATGATCTGACAGGCATAATTATGAAACATTTCAGATCGTCTTAAAGGGAAGATGGTTTGCTGACCGCTGTCTCTTCAAATACAGTTGAGTGTCTTGCTCTGCAGTTCTTCTGTAGCCTCCCTTCAGACTGTCTTTTTCTTTCTTTCTTTTGGGCATCTTTTTAGAACTGAGCTCAGGACTTCCCCTTCTTTATGATGAAACTTCTCATCTGAAGAAAATAGAAACGGAGAGCGTGAAGGTGGTTGGACCATGGCCAGCCCTGCACGTCAGCATGAACAAGGTATAGCATATACATGTATACTTTTACATATACATGCCGGAGAGCACTTTTGTCACTTCATGTTCAAAGGCTGCTGCTTTTTCACTACCAATTCAAATCAATATTCATCTGCAACTGGCTTGCTTTTTAGTCACCTCTCACCACCTCCTATGGGATTGGGGTTTGGTTTCTAGTTTTAGCATTTCCTTCAACTTTGCCTTTTAAAATTTCAGAAGCTGCTACAACAATGTTATAATGTAGTTTTAGTTTAGTTGTGAAGAGTTAGTCATCTAGACAGCCCAGAGCTGAAAAAAAAAAAAAAAAAAAAAGCAACACTTCAAGTGATTAAAAAAACTGTTGTTTTTCTACATGAGGAGTCCTGTTATGCCTTAAAACCCCTCTGGCATCTGATGTTAGTGGGTGTTTTATGAGTGAGGATTTGCAGGCATGGCAAAACAGCTGTGTCCCACTGTTTCTGATACAGATCGGCGGCCACCGGGTTGGTGGCTCCTTGTATCCATATGAGGCAAAATCCACTGAGTTTGGGTAGAACCACAGAGACCTGGAGTTCTGGTTTGCAACCACATCACTCCTGAGCTGAACCCAGTGAAGTCAAAGAGAACACTGCTACTGGCTTCAAACGAGGTGGATCTGGGCCCCCAGTGACTATAAAGGCCTATTAAAAGAAACATCATGTTTTGAGAGTTTTCTGCTAGTTTAAGGGAGAACTCAATTAAATTACTTTACTTTGGTCTTACAGACAGCCTTTTGTTACTGATATTACTTCAACAAGTGTTAGGAAAATTAAAATCAATGAGGAAGTGACAAACTGTTTCAAAAATACAGGCACAGAGGGGATGTATCTCGATATGGCACAACCTATTTTTTTTTTTCCTCTGGATGGGAGAGTCCAGGAGATGGGAGTCAAGGCTGAAAAATCAGTGAGTCAGGTGTTTCTGATAAGAAATTAAAATATTTTTTTTCTCAACATTCTAGTTAATTGAAGTGAGTCCATAATGCAGTCATGAAGATTTTCTTGAAGAACCATATGTGTCATGGGGTGGTGTTCAGCTAAGGACTGCAACTGTTATACCTTATGAATACAGTCATGAGACAATGACCTATATCATGACTTTTCAAGACTTCTGAATGAATAGTTGAAGGTGAAATATTCTAGGCTTTTTCCCAAATCTGTTTGGCTATCACCTGTAAGGAGCTATGATTTTGTGTCACTGGTAGGTATGAGTGGGGATAAAAAGTTAAATCTTAAAGTAGACAAACTGATGTGAAATGGAAAAGAAGTAACCTTTCTCCCATGGACATTTCTCAAGTTCTTCTAGAAATATTCTAGAAATATTCTTAGCTGGTAGTTGGTACAGTTTTTAATTGGCAAAGCTAATTGACATAGTTTGCCAAAGGAAACTTCCCCATCTCACATATTCATCCAGTGAATACCCAGGTCTTGTGAGAGGAGTTCATGTAGTTCAGATGTAGTACTGATACTCTGTCTTGACCCCAGCTGAGAACATTCATTTAGATGCAATGTCCAAAGCATGCTTTAAAGGACGGTCCTATGCTAATAAGCTTACTGACAGCTCGTTTTGCCTTATATATGAAGGTGAAGAAGTGAGATAATTTTCTTCACATTGACCACAGTGCACAAGTAGATAAACCAGTCTGGCCTGTGTTGCATGAAAGATCCAAACAGATGATCTCAGTGGTACCCTTGTGATCTCAAAATAGGTAGATTCATGGTCTTTTTTTCTTTCTTTAAATGAAATCTTAAAACACTTTGGTCCTGTATCCCACCATATTGTGCAAGTAGTCCCAACAGAGTCCCTGTGACTTCTGCCTGGCAAAGCCTGGCCTCTCATCCCCTTGCTCTTCTTTCTTCTCTGAAAAATCCATGGAGAGAGAGCTCAGCTCTTCTATGATTAATGGTTTTCTTTGGCTTGTCCTGACAGCTCTAGAATCTTGTCCATAGTCAGATGGATTATTTATTTAAGGACTAATTAACAAAACCCAGTATCACATCAAGTCAGTGCTTCACAATAAATGCAGCTGCACAGTAAATGCAGCCTGTGTCTGATGTGGTGAAACTTCCATCAGTCAAAGTGTAGCTGATGAATAAGTCTTTCAGTGAGCAGCAGGACCTGCTAAATGCTTCTGTTTCTGACAGAAGCTCAGCAGAAGGCATGGGTTGTCTAATGAAAACCCTCTCCTGGCAGTCATAGAGGGTTTGGGTTTAAGAGCTGGGCAGCAATCCCATGAACGGCGGTTACCATGCAAATGCAAAGCAGACCAATCCCTCAAAATTTATTAAAATTGCTACTTTGAGCCATCTGAAAATTGAACATGCTCTTGTAACGTGCGCAGAGTCACCACTGGAAAGCACCTTAGTGAGCATGCCCTCATATTACAGGCTGTGGGTTGTGACTGACAAATCATTTTGAAGTTCCTTTGGCTCCTCGCTTGCAGTTTCTTCTTCAAGCACAATTTTCTGACCTAGATCCTGGTGAAATGAGTACGCAGAGCTCATAAAGCTAAAACAAACAAACTACAGGTCTCTGAGCTTTGAGCAGAGCCCAGAGTTGCCTCAGCAGATGGCTTCTCCAATGAAAGAGAGGGGACATGCTGTAAATGTTGGGCTAACCCTGGGCTCAAATGCTGTGGAGTGTTGGCCAGCACAAAGGCAGTGGGGCAGGTTAGGCAGGATTTAACAGTTCTGAACTGTAACTGTAACTGCTATGAGTGTAGCCTTTAAATCTCTTTTGGTTATGGTAGTTAACTAACTACTCAGTCCAGCAGTAAACAGATTTTAATAAAGTGGTTGGTGTGTTTAGTTTCTGGCAAAAAAATGGAAAGTTAAAGTTCTCCTGGACCACTCCATTGATTTCTATTCTACTAAGTGCTTTTTATTCCCTAGTTTTGCATCCTCTGAAATATTATGCTTAAATAAAACCAGTAAAGCAGTTAGGAAGCTGCTTCATTTGCTCTGTTTCTGAAAATAAAGCAATGGTTTCCACATCTATCATGGAGTCCCAACTTTCACTCCCTCTCTTCTTGTTGCTAATGATTGTTTTTTCAAGTAAAGTGCTTTGGGGCTGGAATTTGTCAGACTTAATAATCAACCCATAGGAGAATTAACAAGAGATTGGGTAAATTAGATTGAGCAGTTAATTAATTTGTTTGTCTGCTACAGCAAAGTTTGTCTCACGGGAATGATGAATGGATGTGTCCAATCTCTTTTCCAGAGCTGTTTGGCCCAGTGGACATGTGTGTCCACCTACTGAATAATAAAAGTCAGTTTCAAGGTGTGTTTCATGCCCTTTGGTGCTAGTGGGCTCCTTAGTCTCCAGGAGTGACAAAGCCAAAGAGTTGTAGCTGTGAATGTATTTCTGATTCTTTTTCTCGCAAGCCTTTCCTTACAAAATATGTTCTCCCATCCCCTCTTGATATCTGTGTGTGTATGTGTGTACATATATGAAAAATATAAAGCCAAGAATGTATTGTTAGCATTTCTGGAACTTCGGGAGTCTAGTAATTATTACACACAGATATAATTATTACATAGAAAGAAAGAATACAAATACAGTTCAAATTGTTTCTACCCCTTTCCTAGTGTTATGCTCACCCTTCCCCTACATCCCTCAGTCCTAAGGTTGGGACTTCATTCTGGTGGGGTCAGAGATGGTGTTATGATGGTCATGTTCGTGATTTATTCTTCCTCACTCTAGGATCCATTTTGACTCTTTCTGTATGTTTGCTAATGTGCTTTTGTACCTTGCTCCTTATTCATTGATCTGCATCTTCATGTTACACTCAAATTTACTATATGTACTTTTACATATAAATTCTATATACTATGTCTTTGCTTTCTTCATTGGCCCTGAAACTATTTTTGTTTGGGTCCAGGACTGTACTTCTTTAACTGGCAATTGGTGAATTGTTTATAACTGGGGGGGTCTCCAGGGCCAGCCTGTGTCCATGACATTATCACCCCATGCCTGGATTCCTTTACACTACCTACTGTGTCTCCACTTCTCCAGGCCTCTGGTATCATACAAGCCCTGCTGTGTTGCTTTATACTACATCATTGTGTTAGAGTTATAACTATCTCGTTCTGCAAAACAGAACTGCTTGTGTTACTGTTTTCTATATAAAATTATTGCTGTTACAGCTAAACCTAGTGAAACAAAACTGTAGGCAGATCAAGAAAGGTTCAGACAGAGGAAGTCTGACAAGCCTCAATGGCTTTGCAGACTCTGTTCAAAGCTTATGGCCTTTTGCTAGGACGGCAATATCATATTACAGGGCCACCCAGCTAAATTACTGACTGCAAGCAGAAGATACTACCTGCAAAAAAAGCTGTGGACCTACCTACTACTGCAAAGCCTAAAGCTACTGCAGTTCCAAAAATCATTTGTGGTTTTAAAAATTCCACAAAGCCAACTCACTTTGTTGATATATCTGAGATTCTTCTGCGTGATACATTGATCAGTGTTTAGCCCAGGAAGCATGGCTATCTTCATGATAGGCTTACTGACAAAGATTAGATCCTGACAAAGGCAGGATCTAATAATATTGAGCAATAGCATTTTATAAAATCAATTCAGTACCAGGAACTAAACACGCTTGTTCCCAGGATAGAAGTATAGCAATATTTATTGGGAGTTATATCTTTCATTAAAGCAGCTGATAGTTGACTTGGGGAAGGTCTTGTGTATCTGACAGCCTAATGGGGGTTTGTTTGTTTCTCCAAACGTATTTTTCTAATAAAGATACAGCTTCTCCTTGTAAATTTTGCCTTAAATAAGAATAACACATACTCATACAGGTGGTGTCTGTTTGCAACTGATATTAGCTATCACATGGAAAAAAATCAATAAACCTCCTGGTGGAAAAGGGGCAAAAGTACCTGTAGATTTTCGTGCACATTTGCAGATGTAGTTGAGTCCCAGGAAACCAAAGGGTTTGACCTCACATAGCTAATGTGCATTCAGAACCTATATGTCTGTGTTGTCTTCATGAAAATTTTACTTCCCGCCAGAGCGATGACAAGCAGCAAAGAGCAGACCCTGTGTTCCTAAACAAAGTATTAATTCTATTCTTCAGACATCTCCACCTAAATGCGTGTTTTAAAAATACTCTTTGGCCTTACTCTGTGATAAATTCAGAGACAAGAGATCCTGAATTTTACTCTTATAATGAAGTTTGGTGTGGAACAAAGTATGAACCTTTTAAAGCAGAGGGAATGGTAATGTTAAGTACAGGAGTGGTATTGCTGTGTTTCAACTATTTTTATGTTCTGGATTTGTATTTAATACTCAGCTTTGCAAACCAAAGCCAGTGTCATCATTATCTAACACTGTACAAATCTGCCTTCAGTTGTAGTATCAGCAAATGTAATTGAATTTAAAGTAAATGTTTGTGAGGAGAAAAGCAAACGTAAGACCTCAATTATAAGAACAAAAAAAAAGGCATCTAGTTTTACATGTATATATATATCTGAGCTTGTTCAACCCACTTCTATCAAATGCATTTAAATGCAATTCTCCAGTGTCATCCTCCTCTGGAAAAATAATTCTGTATCAATGGTGAAAGTGATGTGAACACATTGCTATTTTTTATCACCAACAGAACTGGAAGTAGAAAATTGGAGTGTTGTCAGGTATCTTAACTGAATGTTTTTTTTACTCTTTTCTTAACCTTTCAATATGAGTTTAGATTACAGTTTTAAACAAGAAGACTATTTCTTTCAAATGCAAGTTTGACTCTCCGACATTCACTTGAAAGAGGCATCTCTGATTCTTTGGAATTATGTAATGAGAAATTATATAATTGGAAGTTTCATTAACATTATGCCCTGTTTCGTTTTCTAATGACTTCCACATAGAATGCTCTTAGTTTATAAATGAAAATAAAATTTTAATAACTGCCAACCTGGTACAACATCTGAATACCCAGCTGTTGTCTTTATGCTTCGCACAGTACTGCAAGTGATAAGGATTCTGGAAATGTAAGATTTCTTTACTGTACAGCAAAACAAAGTAGATTAGAGCTTTCATTCTTGGAGCAATAGTATATAGAGATTTTTCATGTAGGCAGAATTTAAGTCTTTGATTTTCTTATAAACTAGTGAAATGAACCATAGAAGGTACTATATGATTTTGTATAGTCCTGAAATATTTTTTCTTTTCATGATAATTATAATTTAGGAGTTAAATTGGGGAATGAATGGGCTTGTATGTAAAGTTTAGTGGCATTAAGGAACGACAGGAACTTATATAGTTGATTTGAAGTGCTAACAGTCTGCAGTAAGGAGGTGCTGCTTTGTCAGTGGCATTGACTATGTGTGTAATAGTCTCAGCTAATCAGCTGTGTGAGAGCAGAATTCAGTAATGACTCAGGATGTTCTGAACTGTGGCAGAAAAGTCTGTCATTGCCAAGGCAGGCTGGCAAAGAGGCTTTTCACATACGTTTGTAAGCTAGAGGAGGTCTGGGTCAGCTCAAGCACTCTCAAGCCCCGTGTGGGGTTTGTGTGCAGTCAGCATTTCCACTGGGGCAGGGGAGGTGGTGGCCTTCAGCTGCTGGTTCAGCATCTTGCTGAGCAGGATGAGACAAGCGATTGCAGCAATGTCTACTCTTTGTGTGTGATCAATCACTAAAACTGTTGCTGCTCCTGTTGGGGTGCAAGATAAGAAAATTTTGCTTGCTTGAAGGTGAAATTCTTAAAGTGTGAACCAAACAAGGACTAAAGAAGAACTAGAGTGCCCAAGAATGGCTTCTAAGAAGTTTATAACCTCCAGCAGCAGCTTTCCCTTTTCAGCCAGGTCAGCAAGCATCAGCGTTTGGACCTCACAGGTTATGAGAATCTCAGTGGTGAGAATCTCAATTTGCCCATCAGATCCTGGACTGGAAACAGTCTCATTACATGGAGTCATCTGGTATAATCCTGAATACAGCAGATTTAGACCTTTTGAAGATTCTAGTCAATATCCGTTTGACTAACAGACAGACGGGACTTTGTAACTCTTTGAGTTACAAAAAAAAAGCTCATGTCCTAAACAAACACCAATTGTCTTGATTTAGCTAGTAAAATGCAATTCTTGATCTTGTTTGACTGAAACGATATTTAACTAGTATCCAGCGTTAAAACAAAGGTCGGGTTTTGCACGGTCTTTAGAAATGCCACTGCTTAGTGTGTTTCCTTTCTGCTCTTAGATATCAATACACTTAAAAGTTGACAATAATAGCAGCCTTTTTAAAGTGTGTAATAGTGCACTGTGGCTACCAAGACTATTGGTGAAGGAAAAGTTGTGGTTTCTTTACAGTTAATTTTGTTCTTTTGAGTATCTCTACTCGGCTTCATAAGTTCCCCAAAAATGACATGTATGGCACACAAATATTTTGTAGTTTTTTTCATGTGCTTGCCAGAACTACCATTATATTCAAGGTTGAATAGATGACTACAGTTCCATAAGTTGCTCCAGCTAGATGCTGTGACTTTCCATTTTAAGTATTGACTTTCCCCTTAGGAGGAAAGTGGGGAGAAAGAAAACTCAAAAAATATATTCCACCAAAATCAGTAAATGTGGCTCAGCAAATAAATCGTAAAAATTAATAGAAATTTGCCAGAGACAAAAACCTTACGATGATCAATCCTTTAATAGACAGTTGTTAAAATTCATACCCGACAGCTATGGCATTTTGGATGAAGGATGCTGCTGGACCAATTCTGCTTACACATGAGAAATATTTTGCAATCTCAATAGGATTCTGTAGAGGTCTGGCTCTTTCCCTCCCCAGTGTTTGCAGAACAGTTTCCTCAGGAAACATAATTGCATTTGTGATTTGCCCTACTTCCAGAAACTGTTACCTGACTTTGATGTTCCCTTTTTTTTGTGATTGTTCAAGGACCTGAGAAAAGAGCCAGTAAGATTGTAGTTACCATCAGCCAGGAGGGTGTCATGGGGCAGGGCAGAGGGAAGGATAAAGGAGGTGGGTTTTAAAGTTAAAGAGCTAATCTTATGGTAATTTCACTGACTAAAATTTAGCGGTTCTGTCTTGAAATACTTTGCCTGAAGTAAACCTCAAAGATGCACTAGACCTGGTTACTGATGCCATTTACCTCTTTTGGCTGAAATCTGAATGACAGCATTACATGTCTGTTCTGTCCAGGTGTATGCGACCACTCACTCTTCCCAGCAGTTAGCACGAGAAATAAATGCATAGTCTAGTAACCTTGGTTTTAATTCAGGTTTCATTTCCAGGAAGAATAGCAGAGTTTGCAATGGCTGTTATGCCATTATCCATTTCTTTAAAAATATATAAGATATTACAGCCTGATTGTTTAAGAGTTTGCATTTACAAAGCTGGTCTAATTCGCACCCTGTTTATTTATACATTAGTATTATGGGGTCTTTTTTTTCTTTCTATTTTTTTCTTTTCTGCATGGGAAGCTTATCCATGCTGGCATTTATGCTGGAAGCAGTTTGTTTAAGGCACAAACCCTTCAGTTCATGTCTGAATGGGTTACTAAGCTAGCTGTCCTGAGGCTTTGGATTTCTGATCCAGATCACTGCCTAGGCAAAGGGTCGGCACCAGGTGGAAAGAGCAGCAGCAAAGTTTAAGCTCCCTTTTCTTTCTGATTAAGGAGATTTGGCTTGGCTTGCAATTACAGGAAGATCCCTTCAGATCCCTCTGGATAAACTTGCAAAACTCCTTTGCATTCTTAAGGTGGTGTAAGAAACCGATGTTCACTATAGTTGAGTGTTGTGAACCTTTCCCTCTTCTGCCTGCTATGGGATGTTTTGAGACAATGTTTTGCTTCTTCAGCGTGATCACAGGTTTGGGCAACCACTCCAGGGCCTGGCTGGGCTTTTTCCATGTATCTTAACATCAGTTTCTTGCTTCTATTACTCAAGCTTCCCGGAGGCCTTTCTTGTATTTAAAATATTATCAAGTCATTAAATATTTTTAAAACCTTTTGTTCTAAGATATATCTATCAGGGTATGAACATGGAAATTTTTTCCACTATTGCTGAATCAAGTTGTTACAAGTAAAAATTTGACCTTTGACCATTTTGTTAACTTATTTTTCTACTGTATGTCACCGTGCTTGTCTTTTATATTAAATATAGGGTGAAGACAAGAAGGTAGCTGAAAAGACGCTTCATGTCCCTGTGTCACCTTCATCTGTACCTGACCATATGAAATGCAACATCCTTAAAGCTCAAGTGGAAGCTGCTTTTAGAGTAGGCGCCCAGGTAATCTGTGTTTAATATTTCAGCTTTCTACTTTTGGCGTAGCTTACACCAATTTTCTAAAATCACATTATTCCTGAGGAAGCACCTAATTTTTTCTCATGTGTGTCCACATTGACCTAGCTTTCTCTAGCTGCTCTGCAGTTCCTTCAGGTAACTCAAATTTATTGATATGATGGAAGTACAAAATTTGTTCAAACTGACATGATTAATACAGCCGAGAGAGTTTGAGAAAATAGGAGAGAAGGCCCCAGGGGATGTCCATATTTTGATTTTGTCACTATAGCTTGTACTTTGTAGCTGAGAAACAATAACCTCTGGCGTTCTCTGAGACTAGCCACCACTCATGGAAACTGTTTTAAGGATGTTTTAAAGATAATGTCCATGCACCCAGATGCAACATTTATTTTAGGGGGTTAACTTTAGATACCTGAATGTGAAATGTTAGCTAGCCTGTTGTTTTCTTACTTGTTCGCATGCTTTTAACTAACTTTTGAGATGCTATTTTCACCGCTTGGTCAGTGTTTACATCAGATACAGTCTGTTTCAAAGACACCACAACTTTTGAAGTGTAATTTGTGGACAAAAGATAATGCCATTTGTGTTAAAAAGTAAAGCCAAATAGAATGCTTTAGGAACAAAAGAAAGATTGGTATGACTATTATCCCAAGTTCCTGTGGTATACTTGTGCATACTATTCTCTTCAAATACAAATTATGTTGGTGTTTCCATTGCTTTGTTTTTTTTCACAATAACATATCAGGTCAACTTGCCCTGCAAAGGATTTTGTTAACAGTCATCTTTGTGTATTTGTTGTTCCCTGGCTGATCTTTCATCTGAGTAGATTACATCTGGTCTAGCTAGACCTAAGGAAGTATCAAAATTTGGTTATGCTGACTGCCCTAGATTTCAAGAACAGAAACCATAAATCTGACAGCATGTGGGGGAGGGAAGCTGGTTTTTTTCCTTTTATTTTTTGCTTAAAGCGGTTCTCTCACCTCTCCGAATGTTGTATCAGCTGTGTTTTATGCAGCATGTTTCTTGTTTGATTGCCCCTTGGGTTTGCCCTCTGTTTTTCCTGTGTGTCTTTTCTACAGGATGTCATGGTGTATTTCTCACGTTTGTGTTTTCTCCTGAATATGCTTAATGGTCATATTTGACTGGATTGTTAAAGACTGGAAGCAGTGTGTGCTGCTGCATAGAGAATACCACATTACTAAAGCAAGATAGGAAATGGATTTAACATATGCATCTCTCAATTCCCCTGCCCTGCCTTAATTTTTCACTTTGAGGCTTTCCAAGGAAGTTGTTTTTTCCTGGGTTGCTTTTTCATGCATGCCATAACTGCATTCTTTAGCGCTGCTAAGTTGTAAATAAGTTTCAGAGCAAGCTGAGCATTCAGTTTTTTCTTCTTACCTGTGTTGTCTTGCACAAGTCTTTACCAGTCAGATCGGGTTAATTAGGTGTCTGTAGGCTTCTCCTCAATGGGAAAAGTCTTATGATTTCAGAGGGAAGGAGGGGAAAGGATAGCATGCATTGTGGAAAAATAATGGCATACAGTTCAGTTTGAAATCCCTAAAGCTTTGAGGGCTAACGAAGTATGGCTTGAGAGTTACAGCCAGTAAATTACGATTTCACCTTAATCTTGGAAACCCTCATCCAACTCTCTGCTTAGCCACGAAATTGCCTGTGCAACTAGAGATGAGTTCTAAATTTCAGCTCCCCTCCTGTTGAGTATGACAGATTACCCTTCTCAGTAGGCAGAGACCAGGCAATGGTCAGGCATTACAGTAAGAAGCTGTGGCCACGCAAGTGACGGGAAGGGTAGGCAAAGGGTTCATGGTGAAGGAATGAGTGGAAACATGTCTATCACCTAAAAAAAGTGAAGAGGGAAGGAGGCTAAAGGAGACCCCAATAAACCATCATACCAGCATGCCATAAACCCACACAGTTATCTTCTCTACCCACCACCACCCCCAAATAACTAGTTGAAACCAGTAGCTAAGCCATTTCCCAGTGGTAGTTTAGTCATCTTCTGGGTGAAGTGAGCTAGGATGGCATTACACTGCTCAGAGTCAATTACAGTGTCCTTTTGAGAGAATGGATAAGAGAGATTTTCCACAGAGACAACCGTTTAACTCCAGGTATTCCTCCAAGGCTGTGATCCTGCTCCTCTTTGACCCTGTCTGACACATCCTACTGCCCAGTATATCTGGAGGACTAACCATGTTATCCTCTGCCCAACTCTATCTTTTGATGTCAGTTCCATATTAAATCCCTGAGAAGTCCTGCCTTCTGGCCTTATTATTAAGACTCCAATTTTTCATCTCTTGTTTTCTGTACTGTCAGATTTCAACTTATAAGATAGCCAGGGCAAGAAATAAATCTAGATTCTGTAAGGCACAGCCTGTATTCCTCAAACTATAAAGCAAGACAGGCCGATTTTTTTCAAGTACAGCATACATCTTCCTTTATTTCACAGTATCACAAAAAAGATGAGGATTTGCTCCTCTTCGCTTCATAAAAGGAAGAAGAAAGAACCAGAGGCTGTCTTACACACACACTATTTGAAATGAAATGTTCTTTTATAGGCCCTAAAAATTTATGATCTAACTTGTTCTTTACGAAACTTCATGGGGCATCTTCATTATACAGTTAGGTGTAAAAGTGTGAGGAAAATATTGGTGCACTGTAGGATTGTATCCAAAATTAACCAACTGTTGCTCGAAATATTTGTAACAGCTCTCTCTCTAAGCAGTAGGAATATTTTCAGTACCATATGCTACTAACATCAGGATGTGACAAGTTTATGAAGGCACCTCCTGCATATAGTAGAAGAAGAAGCTGTTCCTTGTTAATTCTGAGAATGGAGTGAATGTTTGCAAGTGGAAAACATAAACTGGGACAGAAATTTTCTGTAGTTTTCTTTCTTTAAGGCAGCTAGACACCAACACAAGAGAGAATCTTAGAAATGAATGATTCCAGTGCTTAAGACCTCAAAAATAAAAATAGTGGAAATTATGCAAGACATTTGAAAACATATTCTGGAAGATAGTCTCTGTACTGCTTCATTTCAGAATTATGCTGAAGAGCTGTTTATCGCATTCCTGGGGCAATACACCATCTCCCATGGTTATAGTCCTGACTTAGAGACTGAAATGTTGTAAGTTGATGGTGCTGATCACTGAACCCTGCATGTGGTTTAGAGTTATAGAGCAGCAGGAAGCTAACACGAATGAGTTTGTTTATCTGGTAAAGACGGAAATATTTATGTGCCTTTCTGCTAGCTGAAGAATCAGACTACGGTGTGTGTGTGGATGCTGGAAGCTGAATCCAGGAGCACACTGCCTCAGACACCACAGGTTAGAAACATGAGGAACGCACACATGACTGTGGGAACCTGTGGTTTGCACATGACGTGCCATACTGTATCTGTAGGTCTAGAGCAAACAAGTAGTGTTTCTTAACACACCTTTCAAACTGTGCCACAGGGATCTGCCACCTTCTAGCTGACAGACTGCATATCACAGTTCCCACATAATTAAGCTCCAGGGGAGCACTAAACACTGTGGAGCAACTGACATCTTTTCTTCTTGGTTTTTTTTTTCCCCTCATTTTTTTGCATTTATTCCAGACTCTTCATTTGAGAGGGAGTGGTATAAAACAGCAGTGAAGAGCTGCCAGAATACAAAAGACCAGCTCTCCCTGGCATTTAAAACCCCTTTGCAGTTTGCATGAGTCAGTGCTGAAATGCTGTGATCGAGCAGACGACTTGTTAATATCACAAAGAGTCCCTTTTGCCAAACAGTTCATGGCCCAACTGATGGAGGAAAGATACTAGCAGGTTTCGGTTGCTGTTTATATCCTCTTTGGCTCCAGGCAATCCTAATCATTCTTATAATTAAGCGCAGGCTCCTGAGCAAATCTACAGCTATCTCAGCAGGACTTTTTCTTTTGGTGGGCAGTGTATGTTATGTTCTAGTAGTTTGTCTTCTACAGGTGGTGTTTGTACTCTCCACTTGTTACCTAATGTTTCCTAAATCCTTGGGCTGATGTAGGTCTAATAGGTTAACACAGGGAAGGAACTGAGATCCTGTTTCTCGAGGATTTCTACTGCAGCTGATTTTTGCTTTTCCTGTGTCTTTCTCTGTCTGCAGACAAGAGGAGGCTCGTTTTTAAGATACGTTTTTTGCAGTACAGCTTGTGGAAGGCAAACAGAGGTGACATTACCACTGAGCTGTTCCTCACTAAACATTACGGGGTTTTTGTTGAGAAAAAAAAAGTGATGGGAAAGGGTGGTTTGGATATGTGGAGTTATTTACAAAAAGCCATTCATTTCTGCTTTCTCAACCCCAAGGGAAACTCTTGGCTGGCAAAAGGTACCTTCCATCAGCCAGATTTGGGTTCCTCAACAATCGATTCCCCTGCCTTGATTCTCAGTAAACAAAGGGACATTTACGCTGAACAAAGGGACATTCAATCCTGTAGCTCCTTTCACACTCTAACTTTCTTCACAAGCTTATACACATGTATATTTTTAGGCCAGGTCGATAGCCATCTCTGTTTTTTTCCTCCCTGTCCTAGAAACGAGTATAGACCGAGAATCATGTCGGTTTGCTTTAAGTATTGCCAATATGTGAATAAGTGCAGGCTGCCTGTGCTGTCTAGAGTTGCCTCATGGGAAGGACTGGACTGTGGTACAGAAAATGTCTCAGACCATGCACTGGTAGAGGTGTCATCCTGCAGCCTGTGCTCTCTACATAGATGCAAGCCATGGCTGTAAATGAAAACAACACTGAGACCTATGCATAGTTTATGGTACAAAGGGTGCATAGGTGAGGTGCCTAACAGTGCTAGTCTGTCTTACCTACATTATTGATGGTTCTTTGGTGAAGTTTCCTTTAAGGAAAGATTCAAGTGTAAGGACTTGTCAATTTCAAAGCCCAGGTGCTTTTGCCATGTATTTCTAGAAAAAGAAAAAAAAAAGCTGTCTTTATGTGAGCTGGTTCTTCAGAGCTTTATTCACTTAAGGGAATCTGGATTCAAACCCTAATCAGGTCAGGAATGAAAATAGAGTAGGTGAGGGGAAGACACTTGGGGATTTATAATCTTATGCGATCTTTCTTATAATAGGACTTAAACAAATCCTTCTGGATCCCCAGAGGACTTCTTAGCTTTCACTAAATGTTGACTTAAGTACCTTGAAAGGATCAGCTTTTCCAACATTTTAACCTCTTTCCATCATGAATTAGATGCTGTTTGCTTCCCTCTCCTCCTTCTCTCCCTCCCTCCACCCGTCCTTACTCACAGCACAGAGCTGCTGCACAATTTGACAGTCTTCGCACAGAGATCAGAACTGGAATTACGTGAGTCTAACAGGTCACAGCTGAGGTGTTCAGGCTGTGGGGGAAGCTTGCATAGCTCCTTATGTACACGATACCTTCCTTGCTAAAGATATTGCTGTTAGTCACCCACTTGGATGAGCAATAAACTCACTGGCAAATATCAAGCTAAGTAAAAAGAAGCAACCGTGCTGGGACTCTTGACTGGAACTGCAACATCACGTCAGTTATAATTGCTCATAACAATGGAATTTAAAAATGGCCCAACTACAAATCCTTGGTGTTCAGTTGCTATGGGGAAACAGGTTTGCTCAACTTTAAAAGCAAGGCTACAGGAACAGAAGGGTATCAGAGGTATAAAAATACAAATTTTTCAATGTGTGTGGGCCAGAATGATCAATATATGATACATGGCAGCTCCTTAGAAGTGTGTCAGCAATGATACCTCTAAGTCAGGGGAAGGAGCCGAGGAAATGATGCAGCAGCCTTGCTGAGGTACAGAAGGGGAAGGAGAATTTAGATAAACAGAATGTGGGAAAAGGGAAATCTTTAACTTATTCCCTAGGATACCGGAGGCAAATGTGGCAGTGGTGTCACAAAATTGTGACAAAACATTGTGGATATGCCAGCTACATCTCCTAGCTGGCATGCCTGTAAGTGCTAGTACACGATGAGACAAGTATTCCTAATTGCACTGATGTGTAGGAGCTCTTCCATAGCCCAGTAGACACATGGTGCCAGGCTGTGTTCAGAGGGAGAAAAACAGAGTAGTCTGTTCCCAAGAAAACTAACCATGATGCTTTTCTTCCTGAAAGGAAATGTTTGACATATTAAATCACCAAGGCAGGTTTATCTTGGCAGGGTGTTCTTGATGATGATGTGTTGCTTAACCTGTATTATCTAATCAGATCAGGCAACAGTCGACAAATGACTAAAATATTGATGAAGACCTGAAAAATTTGGTGTGTTTCAGGGCTCCTTAAGCATCACTACAGAGCCACAAAGAGCCAAGATAGAGAAATATTTCCAGGCCACTGCGTTAGAGACATATTGGTTCCTTACCTTTGAAGATCTCCAAACATGTGAATGCTGTGTTGCTCCTCCTTCCTTTCTGTAACTGGGAACTTCCTGAAATTGCTAGATAAGACACATCTTTTGTTTCACATGAGCCTTCCAGACCCTTATGTTTCTCAGATCAGGACCTGAAACTCCCTCTTGGCTGCAATGATCAGATTCTTCACACGGTCTTTTTTACTGATTCAAGATATCCTTATTATGGATCAGATGGGATGAGAGCCACAGCAATACCACTTGTGATGGAGGAAAGGCACAGAGGGCACTAGCTCCCTGAGGTTCTTGCTTGAGGTTTGAAGATCACAGCCTGCCTTGCCCAGTGCCCTGATGGAGGATGACCAGCCCTCTGTCCCCACCACAGCTAGTCATCTTTGCAGAACCACAGAAGGCTGCAGCCAAAGTTGTGTCTTTCCTGTGTTCTCCCACTTGACACAAGCCCAGTGCAACCAATTCCTATTTTGAGATCCTGTTCATCATCCTAGGGCTAATTCTTTCTTTATAAGAAGATAGAAGGAGCTGCTGTTGACTAGGCAAATCCAGCCACTGGGGCTTATGAAGTTTCTCCAGTGGCCCAGAAAGTTTTTCCAGCTGTGCTGGAAAGCTCATCAGAGCCTTGTGGAGCCTCTTCTGCCCTCTCTCTAAGGCTCCAAAAGACCTGGCTGCTGGGACAGCAGCAGGGGTTTTGGGTGCTCAGGAGTTGACTGAAAAGCAGTCTGAAAACTGCCAGGATCAGCCTGGCAGCCCATAGGTAGATCAATTAGGCAGCTGTGGGCAAATCTTGATATTACTTAGATGCTTTTCTCCTCTTTTCATCCTTTGGTGAAACTACACTTTCTTAGCAATCATCTATGAAGGGAATATATACAATGACATTTCTGTCCAGGTATGTTTCTTGTCTCTAGTGTCATAAAGTAATGCTTTACCTTTGTTTCTAACACCATCCTGAAAGTTGATGGCATATGAAATTGGAACACTAATAATGTTTCTTTTGCTCTGGGCCCAGAGAAGAAAAGAGACGGGCATTATGTGGATGGATTATATGGATCAACATTTAATTTTGTTTATTTTGCAGTCTGGTAGCCAGAAGAGCCAGCTTGTTTCTCTTTGGTAATTATTAAATGAATCTGCTTCTGTATAAATTAAGTTTCCAGGTCTGCTATGCCCTGAAACCTCTCCCTCTCAGAGCAGCAGCCTCTGGGTGATGGGAGAATTTGCCTTAGTTAAGGAGATGTGAGCAGCTCTATACTGCCTCTCTTCTTCTTACACAGCTCAGTGCTGGACTTTCTGTGGGTGACAGAGCCTCTGCCTGGCTCTCCATATACTTTCCCACCAGGTGCCTACTGCTAGCCTTGAGTAAACTCCCTTATTCCACTGATGGAGGGCATCCTGTAGTGGAAACCAAAATTCTGGCCCTAGCACATGCACTTGCTTTCACATGAAGGCAAACCAGCTGGGAATTATATTATGAGAGTTGTGTACAAGTATAACCTTTGTTTTATATTCACATCTTTTCAGTAAGGCTAAGGAAGTACTTGTGCAATTAGTGAGTGTGATTTGCTGAGTTAAAAGGAAAAATAAAGGAAACATGCAGTTGCTTGATGACTTACTGGCCTCCTTCTGAAAACAAACAAGCAAACAAACCAAAACCCAACACGCTAACAAATAAAGCAAGGGCAGTACAGTTCCTGATGGATGAAACCCTTTGCAGAAATGTTTGCATGTGTAACATTTTCCTATGTCTGTTCATCCATGGGCACAGAGGAGAGGCATAAGGTGAGGAGAATTTGCCCATCCTTATTAATGTGTACCTGCCAGTGCACACCCGTGGCACCCAGTGTGCATGCCTGCATCACCTGGAGCTGCTCAGGCCTCTCTGTTTCTTTACATGCTCCCTCTCTCCCTCCAGCTTAGAGTGGGATTTCTTGCTCAGTGTTTTGCAGTACTTGCTTGTGAGTACAGAAGTATTTTCTATTCTCTAGAGCATGAGTAATAATGGAGAAAATTAATATCAAGAGAGTTCCTCAGGATGCTGATTGTGCTATTTAGTAAAACATAGTTTCTTGAGATGCAGACTTAGCCTTCCAATGCAGAGAAGGGGAAAGAGAGTGGTAATGTAGTCACAGAGCTGAGAAGAAACCAAAAGTCAGGTATTAGGGACTAACGTAGCAAAGCCCTCTCAACTGGCTAGAGGTCCATGGCATGGTCCATGACCTATAGTGTTTAGGTAGGTGGAATTTTAATAATTTCATTCCTTGTCACAGCCCCTGCATTGCATCCATGATCTCTGTATTCTCTTTTCTATTGCTGTGTTCAAGTGTCTCTTAAAATGCAGCTCGATTAATTTGGCGAAAACTGGAATAAAGTAAAATTTATGGTTTTATAAAGTAGCCAATTTGACACATAGTAAGCAGCTAGCTTGTCAGGCATAACTATAAAATGTTGTTAAGACGTCAGCATGGAAGAAGAGACTATGTATTAAGTTTCTGACAGCTGGAGTCATGTTTACAGCTTTCAGAAACCCAACTGCTTTATAAAAAGCATTATAATTTCTGTAGAACAAAGAAATATTACTTCAGTGCTCATCTGTGCAAACAAAGAATGATTTTCAATGCTTTCTCTCAGTTCCTTAAAAAATATTTTATTTCCGTTCAAGGAAGCACTAGATTTTAAATAAACATTATGCTAGACAAGGGTACTAGAAGACCAGTAGAAAAAAAGCTTTCTAGAGCCGAGCTAAATTTCTTAACGTTGTATATTTATTAAAATTTTTAAAATGCACTTCTGATCCTGATATTAGTAACAATATGACACTAATTCACTGAAAAACTTAGCTGCAAAACAGTTGGTGGCTGAGTTATAATGTTCTCACAATGGCTGATGCTCTGGTAAGTAACGACCTGGGAACTGATGATGGGGTTTTTGCTCTCTCTGGCATGAGGGGGAAGCAAACCCAAAATTATCACAGCTGATCAATTTCCCCAAGCACTGAGCATCCCTACTTATATTTTGTAGTTCATTGTTAATGTAAAGGAACCCAGATTTCATTTTGTTTCTTTTTCTTGCAAGTACCCTCAAATGGAATATATAAATTTATGTTGAATGGAAGGTCTTACAACAAATTTACAATATTTTTACATGCCTGTAAAATCCTTTGATTTGGATTTGATGAATTTATAGGAACCTGTCTCATCCTTTTTGAAGAGGATGAGACTGACACATTTAATTCAATTTGATCTGAACCGATGGCCTCAAATTATTATGGTTCAAATATTGAGCTCTGAAAAATCATTTTGTCGTAGGCCCATATCAGTTCCCTTCTACTGATTTAGCAGAACGGAAATGTCAGAGCCTGTGAAACCCGTTACTGATTTGGAGATACTTTTGTGTCTTCAGCCAGTATTTTCTGTAGAGGGGTGCAGAGTTGCACTGATGCTGGCATTTACACATGGATTGTGGAACCTTGCATCTCAGTTGAAGAGTATAATCTACCAACACCTGCCCAAATTGGGCATTTCCTGGGTAATCAAGCAATTTTCATGTAAGTAATGTTGCAATACCAGCATTTTTAACTCTATAGATAAATGGTACGTGAGAGACAGGACTCTGTAATTTAGCAGGAAGCAGTAGTGGGTGAGATTTTCTGTGAATTGCATGTACAGCGTGATTATATGTAGGGGATCCCATTTTTCAGTTAATTTTCAAGAGACTGAATGAAAAGCTGGCATCATTATTTTGATTAGACTACATAAATATTTTTTCTACTCTAGTTAAAAGAACAACTCAACTATAGTATGTTTGCCTGGGTTGATTTTTTATTATTTCTCCTCAAATGACTTCTGGAGGAACCAAAAATATCAGTGTTCCTTTCTTTCTCATCCTTTATCCTTATCCAATCTCTCCCTAAAACTATTGCTCTTCACATTGTACATTGTAGTTCATCACAGCAAATCTCAGCTGCAGTAAATGAAAAAGAAAATAACTGTGCCTTTTAAATCTCGGCAGAGTAGGCATTTTGGGTATTGTGGTTTTCTGGAGTACTTAGAGAAATATTTTTTTTAATAAACAGATGTATGTATGGGTGGATGTGTATGGATGTTATACTAAACTTTGGTTCCTTCTTTTAACAGGCTGTTAAAGAAGAGACCTCTTTTGTAAATCCCAGTAAGACCTCCAGCCTACAGGACCCTAATGTAAGGTCTGTTGCTTCTTGTCCGTAGGGAAAAACATCAAATAAATGCATGATATAGTGAGGCATTTTCCAAACATTGTCTCAAAAAGGTGTTACAGGTCAATTTGCTCATCCCCAAGTTGCTGTGTAAAGTTCACAAAGCAATGACTTGAGGAGGTGTCTGTCAGAAGGGTGCTTATTTTACTTATATATGTATATATATCAGATATAGTTGAAGAATTAGTAAAAGCTCAACTTTAAAAATCAGACTGAGTATATACACTTAAACAATTGATAAAAGCTCAAGGCAAAAAATCTGTTCTAGTGACAAACTTAGAAAAGTTTATATAAAAATAAGTCAATTTTCATAGCTTTTGTATCACAAGTGTGATAGATGTCCAAACTGGAATATCCTTTCATTTGTGTTTTTTTCTGATTTGTGCAAGTTTGTTTTTGCAGAAGAAAAGGCATTTGGCATACAACCTGCAGAAAAACGGCTCATTTCAAGGCAGTAGTGACTGCTTTGTATTGCACTGTTCCATTGATAGTCTTCCTTTTTGGGGGTTGGCATTTTGAAGAGGTATATTAATTGTAAACATTATTTGAATGGCACAGCATGCTGTCTTTCAGCAGGTGATTAGAGAGGAAGTAACACCATGGAAATTGCCTGCCTCTGTATGTATGGTAGTGCCACCGCTTTGGGTGTCTCCAGTGTTCAAATCTGAAAGCAAATATTGATTAAAAAAAATTATTAATTTAAAGCATGGCAATCACACTGGATGTTAATCAGCTAATTATACTAGTGTATATACTATATATATGTTTATGTAGATGCAATATACGTACATACTAGAGCATTAGTCATCTCATTTTATTTTATAACTCTCTAGTGGTGACTCTTGTAACTGAAAGCAGACATTTAAGCATCTGATAGAAAAGGCTGGATGAAGAGGATAATGAATTACATCTGACATTAAATAATTCTGAACTCAAAAAGACACAATTATAGTTGTGAAAATTTGTCAGTCCTTCTTTTAAAATGTCTGTCTGTCCTATAAGGTGGTAAATCAGCAATAGTCTTTAGAAAACATTTCATGCAAAAATTACTTTCTGATCAGATTGGAGTAGCAGAGCTGCTATGTTTGCTTAGTGAGAGCAGCTGCCTGGAGAATGGTGTGGATGGTTCATGGTGCTGAGGCAGGAGGAGACATGAGAGGCAATAATATTGCTTTCTGTGGCAGTCCCTGGCTCACCTCCAATATGGCTGTGGTTCCCAATTCCCCACATCTCTCATCTCAGGACACCCCTCAGAGCTGTAACTTCTGGCTTGGCAGCCTATGATTTTCTTATTTGTTTGTCCAAGGGCCTGCAAAGTCTACTTGATAGTTAGAATCACCCACTTTTCTCCTGTGCTATTGCTTTATAAAACTTTCATAGGACCACTAAGAAAATTTGTCATATATATTACCCAGTCACCTATTTCTTTATTTAATAGATATGAGTTTCATGTATTATCTTTGCCACCACATCTTTTGTTGCGTTCCTGTCACTTCCAGAAGCAGTTCAGGAGGACCTGGTTTGTAAAGCCCTGTGTGATTTGGAACGTGGCTAAAGTCTTCTTTTCCTTACTCACCTTTGCTGAACTTCTGCATAACATTTGTAGATAAGCCTTTTGATTTCACGTTTTATGATAGATTCTCTCCTTCTTCATCATGTTGAGCTCTGAATGAGTTGTGTGCTTTGTGAGGTGAAGTACTATTCAGCATGAATAAGAGTGGCAACCTGGCTGCAAAGCTAATTTTACTGTTTTCTTTTGCACTCATTCAAGTTTATAAATTCATAAATGCCACTTTGGAGTAATTGGTATGCAGCAATCTCATGCATATTTGTCCAATATTTATTTTTATCTGGTTTGTGTCAAGCATTGTTTCCTCTACAGTCAGTTGTGCCAAATGAAATGGTATTGTTTTATTGTTTTGCGTCTGTGTCCTGAAGGTGCAAATATACAGGTAATCAGTGCTCGGGGATGGACCGATTTTAACAGTCTGTATTCAAAACTCAGAGAATAATGCAAAATAAATTCAGTGTCTAACCAATTCTCTTTCTGCGGGGACATGTGCACCCTTGCAGACAGCCAGCATGTGACCTATTTGCCAATAACGTCCTCTGTAACCTCCATTTTGTGGACTTGAATGGATATAAATGAGCCGTTGCTCTGCTAGGAACTGAATCTGAATAGAGTCAACAGTCAGTTCATACTGGTCAAACAAGTCACCTGGGATTTCTTCTTTTCTTTAGTTGAGAAACGCACAAGTATCCTGTGTGGAAAAAAAAACCTCCCTGTGGAATTTAATTTTTATTCCTGGTGTCCTGCATGTACCCATGCAGACGTTCCTGTAGACCTGTGTGAATCTTTGAGAAATGTTAGTTTGCTGACATATCTTGCCAGTTCAAGCCAGTGTCTGTCACAGCTGTCTAACAATACTGCACTCTTTGCATGCAAGGGATTTATAGCAGGGACAGTGACTTCATGTATTTGATTACTGATGATTGTACCATGCACTGGCAAAATGCTCTGTTTTTTTCCAAACCCAAGACACTGGGAAATTTGTTCAGGCTAGCTTGTGAGCAAACATATGCAGGTTTAATCATTAAGTGAAGCACAAATTGTTCGGAAAAATAGGGAAATAGAAGTTGAGGAAGAAGGGTGATAGTGCCTTTTTGATTGAAGAACTGGGCTCTCTTTGCTATTGTTTTGTCTACTCATCTATTGCCAATCTGAGGACTACACTTCTAATGAATTAACTGCTTGGATATGGCCTGTAATCCCCCTGAGCAATTATTTTAGCATCTGCCACAGCAGACTTAATTTGGCTAACAATTGCTATAGTTCTTTGTAGAATTAGTTCTGGTTCAACTAGTAATTACTCATATGTATGTGTGGTATAGAAGCCTGCTACAAGCAGATCTCCAGCCATTTTTTTGGGCACAGCCTCTGTTATTCCTGATTCCCACGTGCATAATGTTGTGCTTATGCAAAGTCATCATGTATCAATCAATGTATTCACCTGTTTTCTGTGTCTGTTGGCAAATTACAGATCTCTCTTTATCTAAGTCATTTTAAACAGGGAGAAAAGGCCCATAGTTGAAGCTGTAATTGCACTGCTTTGTCAGCTTTCAGGACAGGAAAGCTTGTGAAATTTGCTTTGTCAGTTTGGTGCAGGTTGGAAGCACAAGGTTTGTCTCCTAATCTTCCTATTAATAGCTAACCTGTATACAACTCCTTTCTCCCTCCTGCTTTTGGAGACTAATGCTATGTGTCTCTATAGCTCTCCCTTCTCTAGATAGGATTTTTTTTTCTCCCAGTTGCTCAGGTGCTGGTTCCCACATTCAGGGTGGAAAAAGCTGATGAATCAGTAACTCAATACATGCTGCAGTGTCCTAGCTTAAACTCTCCTTATTCCTCAATTAAGACTGATATAGTGCACTATAAACTGGAACACAGTCATACATTCCCCTTGATGACCCTGCTGCCTTGCTGATAGCCTCTAGTAGAGCAGCAGATCTGAACAGTGGCAGTAGGGGAAGTTGTACGGTTACCTCACCTGGATCCATCCGGGCTGCATGTGACAGAGCTCTCAGCTGAACAAAGTCATATGAGAGCAGCTAATGGGAAGGGAATTTCAAAAGCAGGTTAAATAGGAGACCCATGGATTATCTTGATAAGACACAGATTTCTACCAAGAAGAGTTAGATGTGTCTTCATTACAGCTCTGTTAGAACAGAATTGAAAACGTACACATTTTCACTGGCACCCAAGTAGTATGTACAGAGAAGTACAGTCCAGGTATATAACCGGGGTTTAAGCATTTTAGGCAAGGCAGAACATAATGTTGGTTTATGGAAGAAGAAATACCTGGAAAATTGTGTTATTTATGTATTTGCATTATTTTGCTTTTATACTGCCTGTATTAACTCAAGAAGAGATACAGTTAGTTTGCGGTTACCCCCTTGCATAGTGAAGCATGCTTTGTTAAGGCATGTAGTAAAAATGTGTAGATGTGAACTTTGGTGTAGTTTGGAACTTGCAATGCCAGTCATTTTAAAATTATTTTTAATTACACTTCATTTGGAATGTATGGCCCAAGTCTGCAAGGGAGGCAGTGATCATGTCAGTCCCTTCTATAACTGGCAAGAGCAATTCATCTGCCACTAGAACTAGAAAAGTCTTTCTAGCAAAACATTTTCTTCTTTAGTGTTGTAAGAGGAAGGCATGTCATGGTGCCGACTGGGCCAGAAGGGAATAACAAAGGAAGTAACTGAGGTATTTCCCTGTCTGTTGGAAACTTACTTACACCCCAAGTGTCCAAGTCAGTGACCAGATGGAAGTGTCAACAGAGAAGAGTTCAGGGAGAATTCACTGATTAGATATTTAATTCAAAACTGCATGTTCTTACGTATAGCTTTGGTAAGGCTCTCATCACCTTCCTCCAGCTGGGATTTTTTTTATTTGATTCTTTTAACCTCAGGGTTTGGACTGTTTGCAGAATACTTATGTAATGAATTAAATATAAAAATGAAAATTGTAGACACCCATTTAGTTAACATCTCTCCTCTTGATCGGAGACTTGGCATGTCTAGTGATCAGGGGTGCAGAGGTTTCTCTCCTGTAGCATATCAATAAAAGTGAATCACACAGTTACCTTTTCAGCTTTACATAAACCTCACCTGCTTCTTTTTGCTAAGAAGTGATGGGCTGCTAGAAAGATAACCTCTTGAACTTTCTTTCTAGAAATTTCCTACCTAATTACCAGCCTGCTTCATTTATTAAAAGCAATAAATATACAGCAAACCACAGAACCTCATCAAGATAGTTCCTTCCATTATTCCTCTCCTTATTCAAATCTTTGCCAGATAGAAGCATTATCCATACAACTTCCACAATGCCTATACATGAACCTCTTCTGAAAACCCTTTGAAGTATCTGTTTTCTCTCTGGCTATGACCACCTGGATAAGCCTATGGTGTGTATATGCACAGAAATTGCATGTGCACACAGGTTCTCACACACAAAATTTGGCTGTATTTTACATAAAACTCTACACCTTTCTTATTTTGTTCTTTTGTTCAAATATGGCTGAATGTAATCCCTGGTATAACTCTGCTCCATCACCTTCAGGACTTCCAGTTTATGGAGAAATAGACCATGTTAGTACAGTTGTCAGGAACTGCTAGTACTTCGGAATCAGACAAAATACTGGTTGTTCTCAGGCATGGCCTGTTTGCCAAGCCAAACTTTAATTTTGGAACAAGTCAGACAGTGGAAATGTTGGCAAAAATTAAAGTTAAAAAATGTTTGATAATCACCTGAAATAAAATTTGCAAGACAGGAATCATCCAGCATTTATTGGATTTGCTCGTAATATACTTTTTTCTTCATGATCACTTGGAGCTTAGGGAAGTGTAAATAAGGCACCTGATTTGGGTGATCTGGCTGAAGGTCTTCAAGAGCTGGTACGTGTAAACACTAATACCTTCTTCATCAACAGCTAAATGTTAGTCATTTTGTGAGTATCTGTTTAGTGTTGCACACACAAGACTATCCAGAACTTAAAATAGTTAGATACACTCTTTGGAGGTTATGTTTTGAAAAATTGAAATAGTAATTGACATTGTTTCAGAGAAATTTTAGTTATCAGAGAACTATAGAACAGTTAATTGGAAGGAACATCAGGAGGTCATCTAGTCCAGTCTCCTGCTCAAAGCAGGACTGTCACCAGCACTAGATCAAGTCATTCATGTCTATGTCTAGCTGAATTTTGAAAGCCTCCAAGATTATACAACCACTTATGCGAAATACTGATCAAGTGTAGAAACACAAATTTCTGAGGCAGGTGTCCAAGTGCTGTCAGTTAAGAGCCCTCTTCAACTGTAGCCCTTTAGTTGGCTGGTCAGTTATTACTGTTCTTGTCATTGTTGCCACTTGCTGTTGTGCACCATGTGGTACATTTATGGACTGCAATATTTATTTTCCTTCTAACATGCTTTTGGATTGATACCAGCTTTGGCATGCTTTACATCCCACATGGTTCAGGATTTGTCTGTGGATTTCTTTCTGTTTAGACCAACTGCTGCATCACCCTTTGTTGATCCTTGTTATCCAAATTATCTCATCTTTCATAGGATTGCAAATAGAAATATTCTTCTTATGTGGGAGTAGGTATAAGCACCAGCTGGTGCTTTGTGCATTCATTTATTCTAATTTTCTTTGTAAATCTTCCCATCCAAAACCAAATTATGCTATTACATTAAGACTAATTACATTAGGAGCTGCTCAACATGTAACACAAAATTAAATGTTATCTCACAGAGCTTGATGATGCTGCACACCAGAAAAGAAGGGTGGAAAGTATTGAATTATATCAACATATACAGGGTACAGATGAATTAGGAGAAGTAATTGCAGGCACTCTTCTGAATGCCCAATGCAGAGTAAGCTTTGCTCATACAGACTGGCAGGATGAGATTCCCCGGCTGCAGCTTATGCATCTGATATACTTTGAGTGCTTTGAGTCTAGATACCTATCAATTTCCATGAGTATGTCCTACACCTCTTCTGACTGAAGTGATGATACTTCCTACATATAACTTTCATGTATCAAGGGAGGAGTGTCACTCAAAGTAGTGTCTGCATTCTTGTACTTTTCCCTTTGCTTTCTCACCTGCACAGACTGTATTAATATTTGAATTATCACCTCTTGGTATCTGAGTTAACATCCTGCTGAGTTACCTCGTGCAGTGTGAATCTTAACCATTTTTTTTTAGAGAACTTTGACTCCCTGATATGACCAGCTGTGCAAGATGCAAAGAGCACTGATGTTTGACTAATCTGTACACATTTTAGATCTAAAACTAACACCTCAGTATCTGTCACTTCCAGTGGATATCAGGGTATTTTTTCACCAGCATGTAGATGTTTGCACACATGTGCACTGTTCTGGCTTACCCAATGGTATGTACTCTGCACACTGACTTTTTCTATCAGTGTCATGGACTTGGGATTCTTTGGAATCATAACTCNATTTTTTTTTTTTTTTTAAGAAAAAATCCCAGATTTCCTTTTGTACAGAAGGCTAGGGTTTTGGTATGGTGGTAGTGTTCTCAGGGAAATGGAATTTATCAAACAGTTGCTTATCAGCTGACTTCAAGACTTCAAGGCACATGAACTGATTTTTATTAGAAGTTTCAATCAATAGAGACAGCTGTGGTCCACAAAGTTTGTTTGGACACTGTATCTAACAGAAGCTCTTACAAAGATTGCAAACTGACAGCAGGTTTTCAGGTCTGTGGCCTTACCCACAGACAGTTTCTAGGTAGTTAATTTCTAAACATCACAGAGTTGAAGCTTTGGATCAGCCATCCAGAGAGACCTGTGGCAGAAGGTCTCCACTTTGATATTCGGAGGCTAAGAATAGTCATGTAATCTGAATGATTATAGACAACTTGTTTCCTCAAGTCAAAGACTTCAGTTCCCTAGAAAAATAGACGTATACAAAAGAACCTTTAGGCAGGTCAGAATTTAAGCTGATCAAAAATTATGTACTTGGTTTTATCTGGCATGAATTTCAATCAGTCCAAGCAGGTTGTTTTTTCTTAGAATCAGAATGGACTTAATTCTATGAGGCAGAGTCTGAAATGTAACATTTAAATACTTCCTTCTCGTGTATTGTGAAATATTCTAGGAAAACTAAGAACATTATCTATGTTGACTTCTTCCTAACAAATATCAATTGCTTTTAAAAAGCTGCTTTTTAATTCAGTCTCCATCCTCAAAAATAAAAATTGTTCATTCTCCAACTGAAAAATTACAACCAGGGTTTTCAAAACCGAAGTGAATAGCTAAATACACATCAGCCTGCCCTCAATCCAGTGGACAGGTTAATAGATCTGCTACTATGGCTCTTTACAGGAACCTCACCCAGTGATTTCTGCATAAATGCCATAACTTCAAGCTGAACTCTTGCATACCTTTTGCATGCCAGTCTGCATTAAAGATTGCAGATAGGAGACCTAGGTAGGTTCTTCGACTTCATTCTGAGTATTAAAGACCTCTTTGACCTGTTGCCTGAAGTCAGATGCTGATGAATTGTTTGTAATTGTATTCTTAATCTCTGAACTACAGAGAAAGGAGCAGTACTCAGACCTTTCAGATGAGGTTAAGTTGATGAAACACCCCAATCAAGGTACATTTCTTTGTCAGTGTCCCTTAAACTGCACCTAGGCTCTTCGGAAACCGCAGCATTTATAATGGCTGTCCTGGTTGCTGTATGGAGAGGTAGGATTTGCAGCACAGTTTGACCTTAGATGCTGTGTGTTGACCTGTATAATTGCTCTGAGATGGGCAAAGAGAAGAGTTTTCTGTATCATCATTATCCATCTGTTGGAACACACGAACATCACGTTTTCATCTAGACTGCAAATACTTTTTCATTACAAGGACAGGGGAGGGGAGGGAATTTTTTCTTTTAAAAGAAACACTCACAAACTGATTTTGGATCAGGCTGCTGTTCTGTAGCAAGGAGCTTTGTTGTACATCTGCAATCCATAAACAATCCCAGTTAAAAAAAAAAAAAAAAAAAAAAATCCAAGCCCAAACAAAAAACCAACCAACCAACCAACCAAACAAACAAACAAACAAAAAAAAACCAAAAGGAAAACCCTTTATTCAGCAAGTTTGATACTGGCAATAGCTTTCAAAAGTCCAAATAACCTTTTGGCCAGGTAACCTCTATTCTGAGAAAAACTACCATATCGGTGTGAAACTCTTAGAGCAGAGATTGAGAAAAGACTTGTGTGTTTGCATGTGTTTGCTTAGCTTGTCTTTGATACACAAGAGAACACATCTATCAAACTTGTTTCCTTTCTTCCTTGCTTTTTTTCTTCAAGATTTCACTACCACATTCCTGCTCAAAGAGGTTTCTGAAGCCAAAAATCAGCCAGTGTTTCACAGCAGTCTGTGGCAGCTGCAGTACGCAAAGGCAGGGTGCAGGGAGCAGCACAGTCCCAGCCCTGAGAACTAACTCCCTCATTATTGCTGAGCCAGGGTAGGATCCTCCCTGCTCCAAGTCCCTCAGCACAAGCACCTACATCATGTTCCCAAGGAAGTGTCAAGCTAAATCAGTGGACATCTGTGGTCACTTGAATGGTTTGTGTTGGAAGAGACCTTAAAGATCAAGTTCCAACCCTCATGCTGTGGGCAGAGACACCTCCCACTAAACCAGGTTGCTCTAAGCCCCATCCAGCCTGGCCTTGAACTCTTCCAGGGATGGGGCATCCACAGCTTCTCTGGGCAGCCTGTTCCAGTGTCTCACCACTCTCACAGTAAAGAATTTCTTACAGAGTGCATCTTTTTTGTGAGCAGTTTTGGTTTCAGTAGCCCTGTTGGCTGCTACTCTGTCAACAAAATTAATTTCTTCGGTTTGGGGGGAGATCTCCCTCTAGGACTTGTTTATGTTTCTGTGCAGGCTTGTGAAAATGGGCTGAAGCTGGTTCAGTAGGCTGCTCAAGAGTGTTCTGGGGTTCTCGGCGCTTGGGCAGTTTCTGGTGACCTACCACTGCGTACTGACATTGGTGGTTGTTATTGTCATTCTCACCAGGAAGTGACAGATTTTTGTGTAAGGTGCCAGGTCATTAAGTAACTCTGTTTTGGTTCAATGTCTTCACTTTTATGCTGTAGTGGTTGGATACTGTTACAGGAAAAAAGGTTTCTTATGAATAAATGTCATTGAAAGAGACCCTTATAAAGAAACTGTAAGACACTGAATGTCTGCACGTTTTCTGTTTCTTTATTTTTTAAGTCTGAGTCCTGCTGATCCTTCATCGTTTCAGGTTTTGTCCAAGCTCACATAAGCTGTTGCATGTAGGACTAGAAACTAAAAATGGTGACGTGCACATGATGACTTTGTTTGAATAGCCAAAATAATTGCAAGGTTTTTACTCAAGGAAGTATTTTCCCGTATAAGATAGTATATTTTGGCTCTAGAATTCAAAAGATAACAATAGAAATTATTCTACTTTGTAGTTACTTCTTTTTCAGAAATATTAACAAGTTCATTCTTAAGAGTTTGTGTGATATTAAAAGCCTGTGATTTTAAAAACACAGTCCAGACTCCGAGTTGATCAAACTGAGCCCTTCTTGCATCTGGTTGCTGAAGTGAGAGTAGCAACAGTTTTGAGCATGTTCAGATTGAGGAACAGTGTTTTGAGATGAAACAGGAGCTGTCATGGATTTTTTTAGGCTGATGTGGAAAGAGTTAAACTAGCAAGGTTTTAAATAAGGGCAAAAATCCAGCTCTGCAGTTGATAGGACTTATCTAACATTTCACGTCATGCTTATGGTAAACTGGATTCAGAAACCTTTTCAGGTGGAGGCATTGCCAGTGCTCCTTCTCATTCAGAGGTAGCTTCAATTTACAGCTTAGAAAACCTGCATCTTCTCACACTGTGCAATTAAGTGATACATGTGTCTCTCCCAGAGACCTGATAAATATCAGGAGAAAGATAGTCCAGTCTCTAACAAAAATGATGGCAAAATTTTATAATATTTTTTTTTCTCTTAAAACTGTATTGCTTTTGCAAAATAAATGAGTGGCATATTTTACTGGCATGATACAAAGCACAAGTAAAGTTTATTTGAGGTTACAATTACTGAAGTAGGAGTAGGAGTGCCTAGTGGTACTGTATCTTGGCTTGTTTTTTGATACTGTTTACTTGAAAATTTGCAGCATTCAAAGCAAGATAATAAGGTTTTTGTCTACTTTGTTGGATTAGAGAATAGGTCCGGTTTGGTTCTCCAACAGTTTTCATTATAATTGAGTGAAATTTTTCATATAAAAAGTTTTTCACGATATCTTTTTAAACAAAAATTTTATTTCAGCAATGACTGCTTTGAAAGTCAAACCTCCCCCCCTTTTTTCAAAATTGCAAATCATGAGAATCAAAAGGAAATATGCAGGCTTTGTCAAATCATACTTTTTAAGGGAACTGAAATTATAATTTCAAATTTTAGATTGTGTGAAAATATCTGATTTACTTTCATTACATGTTGTAATATTGTCTTGAGAAATTAGAAGAAACCATGAACTGGAAATAGCTTTGTTATCAGCTTTGCTGTTCCTCACCGTGTAGTTTGCCAAGCCCCTTGAGAGTATGAATGCACTGGTCATTCTTTTTGAGGAAACATTTCTCAGCTCACGTGCAGTTGATACCACCATTTTTCTTCCTGTTTCCACTGGGATGATGAAGAGGTTTAAAACTTGTAACTACTGTCTTAGAAAAGTATTGGAGAATTGTGGGGACTGCTTATTCAAAGCAAGAATTTCAGCTAATGTATTTCAGAAGAATTGAGCTGGAGATACTGGCATTACACACATTCAAACTCCTTGAGGATTTGACCATCAGATCCAGTCATTAAACAGGTCTTAACATAAATATACTTATTATGTAAAAACTTGAACTGGCAATCACTTTCAGTAAATTGAATTAGTAATATTTTTTTTTCAGTTGTCAAAAGCTACCTTTAGTTTAGCACAAGCTGTCTAAAAAAAAGAATAGCTACAGCGGTCATCTACCCTGAAGACTGACTTGATGAAAATTACCTTGGGCGCTTCCATCATGATATTGGTTCACAGATTTCCAAATCAGACATACTAACTTCAAGATTAGAACAAGATAGTTTAGGCTTTTTTCTTCCCTTATCTTCCCCTTATTTGCCAGCCTAACAAACTCAGCGAAAAGTCTAAAAATCTGGCTGGATTTTCTGCAATAATCTCATTGTAAATCTGAGATTCAAATGGCTGATTCTGAAATTGGAATTTGGGAAGAGGCAAGATATGAATCTTGCTGCTATCTGTGCTGACTTCTTGAAATTAGTGGGATCGAAACACAGAACAAAAATCACCAAAGGTTGTTCCGTGGGAAGTATAACTAGTAGAGTTCAGTTTGTGATTTATGTATGTCCTTTGTACTTTCCTCGCTTCATTTTCCTCCATTTTATGCTCTGTGGCCTCCCCAAAGACTAAAAAACACATAGGAAAACTGAAGATATAATCTGAAGGCTGTGCCCTCCCAGTGGGATGTTGTATCTGGACAGCAGGTTCAGGAGGTAGCAGAGAGAGTTAATGAAGTTTAAAACCCACGGGGATGCCAGAGAGAACTGTAATTGTGAATATTAAATATGCTTATCTTATTATGGTTTTAGAAGGCTAATACGATGCAAGTAGACTTGAAAAATTCAACCCAAATTTAGAATATTAGAGATAAGATTGTGCCACTTCTGCCAGCTGTGGCATGTACCTCAGTGCATGAGCAGTCCCACTGGCAATTGGTAGGGCTGCTGAAGTAGTAATTTGGTATCTTCAGATTAGATGACAGTATGCCATTTAACAAATTATTAATCAAGACTTTAAAATTTAAAATTTGGCATATTTATAATGTTTATAGCATTTCTAATACACATTTGGTGTATTTAATCGTAATGTCTTGCTTCAAATAAAAGTAGTATTTAAGATCATTCATGTGTCTTTGTGCTACTCAGATTTACAGCTGAAGTGGTTTCCTCCCAAGGTCATGAAGATCTTGTATTTAGTAATTTTGCTATTTGTAGTCAAGCCTTAGTTAACGCTACTTGATAATTGGCTAAAGACCCTTTAATGTGGGTCCTCAATCCTATTTCTAGGCTTTGCTCTAGCTCACACTCATGAGCATCTGAAATGTGAGTTTTGCTTGTTTTTCTAGAAATCATCCTTTTCTTGAACCAAATCCATTGGTTCATTTCCCCTGAGCTGCTTTTTCAAATGCAGAAAGATGTTTATTTCAAGTAAAAAGTATTTTAAGCAGAAGAGGTTTCACAATTCATAAAATAGTTATTGTTAAAGATATTTTTTTACAAATATTTCTGACATGACTGAATTGCTGGGCTGTTATTAAAATGCTTTATTTCAGAAATAGTGAGACTTCCACATGGCCTTTCACATGAGCTCTGTGTTTGTAATCAGTTGCTAATTTTATAAATGGCATGTAATGAATTTGCACATTCTTTTCTACTCATGCACACGGGCCTGTGGACTATAAATGGAACAAAAGGATGAACTTCAGTGGGCACTTACCACTTTGCAAGATAAATACGTGTTGATGAGTTACAACTTTGTTGATATGGCTGAAGTAGTTTAAATAAAGACTGTGCCACATATGTTTTTCTTGTTATTTTTAGAAGTCCAGCCCCAGCGCGACCTGAAACTACGCCATCAACTGGCCCTACAGAAAAGCAGGACATTAAAGTTTCTCGCGTGAGGAAGTTAACGAGGCAGTACAGTTTGTGAGTAACGTATAGCACTATCTCTATGTTTTTGCCTACTACAGCTGAAAATGAAGGGGGATGCTAATTATTGCTCTAGCTATTCCTTCTGAAAGGCATGAGTGCAATTACGTGATAATGATCTTATACTGATACCATTCCTTTCATCTCTGAGAATCTTTAGGCTTTTAATACAAAGGCAATTTACTGTCCCTATGCAGTTGGTAACCCTCAGAACTGCAGGCCCACTACCTTTTTCCAACCATATAGGTTAGAAATTTAAAAAAACTCTTTTTCTCATGAAAAGACCTGATGTGAACTGGAACAAGCTGCTCTGTCTGCTTCATTACAACCTCATTTGCAAATTGGGGAAAGCAGTCCTTAGCTGTTGGGTACTCAAGCCGTGCTGTCAGCCGTTCCCTCTCTGTGATTTTGTCACACACACAAATTTCTGAGGCCACTACAGCTACAGCCAGCAAAGCTGGGTCTCTTAGTCCCATCAAGAGTGATCTGTGTTTATAGGGCTTTGGCATCCCATTTACACCTAATTCATCCAATCTGAGACCCCCTGGAAATGTGAGGTACTGAACAGGTGTGGGAATCATTTTGTTGACTTGTCCTTCAAATGAAAGGACAGACAAGGCCCCTAGAAACTAGGTGATTAAGCTGAATAGAAAAGGAAAAAAGGGACAACGACAGTGTAAATTTGTTAGTGCAAGAACACCAATGCCAGAATGAATAAAAATATGTATGTTTTCTACCTGGAATGGCAACTTTTTACACTGAAAGTGTTATTAAACATTGGCTTGGGCTGTCCAGGGAAGTGGTTGAGGCACCATTCCTGGAGGTATTTAAAAGACAGGTTGACATAGTGCTCAATGACATGGTTTAGTGATGGGTTGTTGTTTTTTATTAGAGTTAGGTTGATGGTTGGACTAGATGATCTCTCCAACTAAGACGATTCTATGATTCTGTTAGTCCCTCCAGCAATTTAACGTTCTGGTGTCACTCAATATATAGCAACATTAGGGAAAATTGTCCTTCTCTCCAAAAGGATTCTAATAAATATTGATATATAGTTATTTTCTGTCTCACTATTAAGAAAACTAGCTTTTGATGTGGGGGGAAAAAAAAAGTAACAAACTACACCACCAAAACTGAAAACTTATTTGGGAGAAGAAATGAAAGACTGAATCAAATTGAAACTAAGAGGAAAATGAACAATAAGCCAAACTGGTATTTGTCCAAGAGACCAAGGCTGACATATGGGAACATACAGCCACAGCTTGGTCAGCAGGCCACATAGCATGCAGTCCTTTACCATGATATATCAACCAATATGGTTTGAAGATGAGATAGGAGATGGGAGTTGACAACTCAAGCTGGGAAGAGAACTTAGGTCACCTTACAGCTCACCAGTCCTGAAGGTAAGGTGTGGCAGAAAACTTGGCAGCATTCTGTAGGAGCAGTTTCCCAAGACCTGAGTGAAGCCTGCTCACTCACTCTGCTCAGACAGCAGTACACTTTTCTTGAACGAGACACCACTTCCACTACCTCTTTTTCTACAAGCCAGGGGAAGGAAATCTCCTACATATTTAAAGATGCGTCTGATTTTTTAGATTTTGATACTGTCGATCTCAATAAGCAAAAGAAAAAGTTGTAACACTGAATGAAGCAATTCTTTGATGTTCTTGGGCAGATGATGAACAGGACACAGTGGCTGATCCGTTTCTTTGAGCACACTGATGTGTAAAGGCAGACAAGAAATTTGTATCCTGTTGAAGCTATAGTCACAGGTTTTGTATACACACTTGGAAAAGATTTTAATTAAGTTTTAACCCAAACAGGTTGTTAAACTTGGTCCTCAAATACCGCTATATGGCAAACAAAGGAAACAGGGTTATGTCGTGTAGGCAATTTTAATATAAAGGATACCTTGTTGATGCAGAAGCAGAAAATTTGGACCACCAAAGTAAGATAGTAGGATAAATTGGTGTCAAAGATAACATGGCTAGTGAGAAATCAGTTTATAAGAGTCTGCGTGAAAAGAAAAATTGCTCTAGGCTATGTTAGGGCTGCAGCAGAATCAGCTATTCCTGGGTCATTGAGAAAATGTTTAGTTGACCAAAGGCCAAAGAGAAAATCATTATATCAGAGACTGAGCACCTGCCTTTTCTGTACTCGAGTAGTCAGCTGGTCCTCCAGAGCTGCTGAGCACTTGCAGAACCTGTGGTCCCACGCCTGGGAATGGTACTGAGGAAAGGGTAAATGAAAATAACAGAGAGGTTCTCCTAGAGAGAAGGGAAAGGATGCTAGGAAATACTGGGAGTAACGGTACCACAGAGAACTCGGTAGTGCCTGGAAAGAGCAGAACTTGGGAAGGCAAGAGCTGAAGTGATGAATAGCTTGGTGGGAGACAATTGAAAAGGAAAGGAGAATAGAAGCAGAGACATGGGGTGTAAAAGGCAGTAGTGTTATTACACACATAGAGAGAAGCAACATTGAAACAGTATATTTTTAAAGAAATATATTTAGTGTTCAGGAGTGAGTTCTCAATTTTTTTGTTGGTGAGTTTTTGAGGAACCAGTTTTGAGCACGTCTTGCCCTCATGGATTTTCATTTGACAAGTGTTAGACATGAGGAGCAGTACCTAAAGTGCACATAAACACATCTAACCACAGGTGTCACCTTTGCTATGACTGTGCATAGGCCTGAAGACTCTACAGCTAGAAGTGTGGGCTGTGACTTTGTCTTTTTTGTAGACCTAAATTCTATTCAGTTTAAATTATCTTAGTCTGGACTGAAAATATGGAAACAAAGAAATAGCAAAGTATTGTGATAGAAATGCAGTGAAGATTGCCAATTCTCAGACCTACAGCTTGCGTGTGAATAGCTGAATGACTGATAAGACTGGCCTCTAATCCTTAGCTTTAGCTCTCAGACACTGGGAAGCCTTTCTGAACTGGCAAGTCCTTGACAATTTTCCACTTCCTTGTATGTAACAGAGCAGGTTTACCCAGCAAGGATGGGGAGGGTGCCAGTGTATTCCTGCTGAGAGTGGGGAGCAAGGACTGAGAAAATGTCAGCTACCTGTTTTTGAAAGAGAAATTAACTAGGTTAACAGTCCAACTCTGGCTTGTTGCACTGATAAAACATCTATTGAAAAGGTCCAAAAGATTTTGCGTTTTCTTTCCAGTTTTAAAACCATGTCTTATAAGTGCTCTAGTGCTGAATTCTATCGTCACCCAGAAGAAATAAAAAATGAAGCATGGAAAAGATCATATTAATTGCCATAACCCTACACCACAATAAAAAATATAATTATCACCCAAAAAACCCACATAAGGCTGTGTACCCTGTATGTAGTTTTGAAGTACTGTGCTGCCTTCAAGTAGCACCTAACCAAGTATGGTTCTGTTCTGGAAGTGTCTGTCAAAGTGGGAAGGCAGGCTTCTGTACACTGTGACTACCTACTTGGTAGGTAAAATTGGTGCCATTTTATGAACAGAAATAATTTTTCTCGTCATTTTTCCCCTGCACTTTAAACTGTCAAGCTGTAATCTTTCCTTTTCACACATCATTCCTGGTAATAAAGGTTCTGTAGGCCAAGTGGTGACTCTTTACCTCCGTGCAATTCCAATTAGCAATTGGAAACATCCTGACTCAGGGCTGACTGATCCCAGTGATTTGTAGTCAATAGGGCTCTACAAAAGTAAACGAAGGTATAATATTCTTCACTGGCTTTCATTTAGTGGTGACAGTAGGTGAGATGGAAAGAGCTCAGCTTGACAGCCTAGAGCCCAAGGGAAGCGTGCAACCTGGTTTTAAATAAAATGTTTTCTCTGTAAATGGAATAAATGGGATAGGAAAAAGATATCCTCACAAGAACGATTCTAAAGAGCTCCTTTTTGGAGTCAGTCCCGTGGATGGGTCTAACCAGATCTGTTCTTATCAATACAACAAGCCTCCATAGAAAAGAATAAACATTAAAGTAGAGTAATATCAAATCAGTTCGTTTATTCACGTATACATACTCCATGGAAATACAACTTGCACATCATATTCGTAACATTTCTATTTGCAGATGAGAATTACCTAGCCAAGTGACTTCTGAGGAACATTTAAAGCTTAAAAAATCTAATTTACTTGAAAAGTTAGCTGCATTGCAGATGAAATAGTAAACAGAACTTCATTCCAAAGCACTACAGCTGACATACAGGTTTCCAGTGCCTCCTCTAGCACAAGTACCATCAAAGTCCAGTGACATTTTCTAATGAGATCTGTCTGTTTTTATCAACTGCAGCGATGAAGATGACCTTCCTCCAGCACTGGCAGCAGCAGCAGCAGCATCAACACCTGTGTCCTCAGCATCTCCTGGGTCACAGAAAACATGTACACCGCAGACATCAGAAGGACAAACACAGATTTCACCTGGTAACAAGGTAATATGCAAGGAGATGAGCTTATGGCAGTTGGGAGAGAATTTAGGAGGGATGGGAGGAAGTCGCAGGTAATGTGGTTTCCTTAGATGGAGTAGTTCTAGATTTGGGAGTAGAGTTTAATGCAGAATTGTAGTAATATGTTTAACCTGTTGTGCAAGAAAATATTTAGAGCATGCTCCAGGTCCCAACTAAAATCAGTATTACTTTTTCATCAACATTAGGGGGTAGTGGATCAGGATTAAAGTAATATTTACCCTGATTTTAAAGGTGCATAGTTTTGTTGTCTGCCTCTCCTGAGTAGCCATACTCAAAAAACATGGTGTGAAATCTGAAATCTATTTGGCAATCTATGCTTTAAGGGATTAAAAATAACCCAGAAACAACAACAAAATTAAAGACACAAAACATTTGTTTCAAAGCTGGGTTTCTTCTTTGCATTTAGAGTTCCACAGATGCTGGAAGTACATTTGCTTTGGAGCCAGGTGACCTCCTGATGGATTTCACAGAGGCCACACCTATGGTAAATAACTCCAGTTTGCAACTGGGAAAATGTAAAAGTTTTCAATAATTTGTCTGCAGCTAAAATGAATGGGATACTATGCAATGTGTTCAAAAGTGCACAGGAATAGAGTAAGTTTCCTTGATATTCAGCGATCCTGAGCATCCTTCAAACTCAACTCAGCATCTCTGAAAATCAATTAACAAATATTATGGATGAGCTTTCAAATGAGATTCCTTGTTATGGAAAGACTTCTCATTTCTCTCTCCTACTTTTGAATATCTTTACACCTTGCTGCACTGGTTTCACCAGCCTCCTTTGTCCCTTTAACGTAGATTCCTAATGTGATCATAGGTTTGCTTTTGGGAGTTGTCTGGAAAGTCCCTTCTCCCCACAAGCTTTGCACAGGTCTTACCCAATAGCCAACTCAAAGACATGTACCTGCACTTTCACTTTTCATTAGCAGAGCGCTTTTCTTTAGTTTAAGGCAAAATAGTCTATAATGTGTTGATTATTAACCTCTTTTTTTAGAGGCATGTAATTTGTATTTTTGCTTAAAAGCAGAGGAGAGATGCTAGTCCCACTGAGGTCAAAATGCCTCTTGACTTCAGTGATCTCAGGTTCTCACTTCAGGTTCACAACATAGTAGTTGAAGGATCACAGTATGATTCTTAACTTTCTCCAACTTTCTTTTGCATTGCAAATAGCTCTGATGCCAGAGGGCCCTTCTGCTGTGTAAAGCCATTTTTGCTGTTTTCTGTTTAAAGCATATAAAAGCCATGACAGGGCCAACACTATGGTTTTGGCATGAACATTTTTGTATTAAAGTACTTCTGTTTTGGCATTGCTTTTACTGCCTGGTTAGGTCCTTGTTTACAGTATTGGATAGCTACTGCAGAGATGTGTTTTGCTTCAGAGACAGTATGGTACCAGTCTGTAAATAACTGCTTGTGTCCTGTTACCATGGCATGAGAGAGATAGCTTCCCCTACAAGTCCAGTGAAGCGAAGTCTTACCCCTCCCTGCTTGCAGAAAGGATGTGAATGTTCGGCATGTCTTCTTGGCTTCAGAAGCAAGAGGTAGGCATGGGGTGTGATACGCCTAGAGACTTGCTGCTGTGGATGGGAAGACAAGTTTGATGCAGAGGACTGGGCAGGAGCTAGGGAGCAGCTGAGACTCAATTGGTGTACTTCAGTTTGGGAATGGGCAGAGATCCTAAAAGGATAGAAAGATCTGCATAGCTGTTCTCTCTCATGCAATTTTGAGCCTGTGGGATTTATTTCTTTGCAAATTCCTTGAGGGGACTTGATGGTCCCGTCTACAACTTCAGGAGGTTCAATAGGAATGTTCTTCACCTGCCATCAAAGTGCTATCAGCACCCACCCTGTTGCTGCTGACCCTCTTCTTATCTTTCCTCTTCAAACAGCTTCATCTGAACAGTCCTTGTGCCCCAAGACTTTTATAGTGCAGATGTTGAATCTCTGAACTGCAGCAAATTGAAATTTAAGGGGTCCTCTACCTCCTCGAACCCCTAGGTCTACTTGGTGGGACAACAGTTCCAGCGCTAGCATCTGAATTGAGAGTACAGTGCTTACTGCTACTACATCCACCATACAGGAGGGACGTGCTTTTGCACCTGAAAATACCATTGCAGACTGAGGATTGTCTATGGAAATGAGAAGGTTTATGTGGAACCTTCTTGAAGTGCTGGACGATGAAAGTGACATCTCTTCCTGAAAGTGACAGGAAGAGATGTATTTAAGCTGAATAACCCCCATTTCCCATCCCCAACCTGTACATTTCTGGAGAAAGGGAAAAATAAAAGGGAGCAACAGAAAGAGAGAAAGAGGTAAAGCATTCTGCAGCCTTTGTCTGTAGTTTGGGTTGACAAGACCCAGGCAGACTGAAAGTGAAACTGCCTGAAAAGAGGTTGTGGCAACGTGGGTGTTGGTTTGTTTGCAAGTAACAAGCGATGAGATGAGAGGAAATGGCCTCAAGCTACACATGGGAGGTTTAGACTGGATATTAGGAAAAAATTCTTCACAGAAAGGGTTCTAGCACTGGATCAGGCTGCTCAGGGCAGTGGTTGAGTCACCATTCTTGGAGGCATTTGAAAGACGTGATGCTTAAGGACATGGTTTAGTGGTGGACTTGTCAGTACTAGGTTAATGGTTGGACTCCATGATCTTAAGAGTCTTTTCCCACCTAAATGATTACATGATACTATATAGGTTATATTGCCCTTCTCTGTATTAATAACGTGCTTGTGGCTAAGCTGTAAGTAATTATGGTTTGGAGCTTACTAATAGAATACTTAGTCTGAGAAACATTATACCATTTCTTACTTTGTTAATCACGATTTTAAAAAATGAGTCATGAAGACTTTAGCAACTGACCCGCTCTAGATAACATAATTTGTTTTATGTTTCCATTTAATAGAAGTCAGCATTGCACACTTTTCTAGCTGAAGATACAGACGTTTTTCCCTGAGTATTCTACCCAGTCATGCTTTCCCCTCTCGCACCCCACCATCCACTGACATAATTTATCACACTGTATGTTCATAAACTAACCTTCTGTGACTTTGTTGGGTTTAATATTTCAGAGAGCATGTACCGCACAGCATCAATCAACCCTTCTTGTTTTGTTTAACGTCTATAAAGGTCAGCTTGTTCTCTACAGAGCCATTATTGTTTACAGACCTTTCTCTGAGTTTCACTGGATACAGGCTGCTCTCAGTTGAGGTTTGAATGAAGAGTTTACTCTTCAGAGGGAGAGGCTCCAAACAAAAGCAAGCTAAGGGGGAATGCGTAAATTTAGGCCAGCCTGATCATTTAATAATTTTGTTGTGTTAACATGTGCTGTCATTTCCAGGTCAATATCATATACAGCTTAGTGTTGTGTTACTGTCAAGTCAGTGATAGTGTGCTGATTTGGATGCTATGACCTGACCCTTAGGACGTTGCTTAATTACACCGGTTTGTTTCACATTCAGTGAGAGGTACAGTATTTAAAGGAGTTGCTTATGCTGTCTGATTTGGGGTGTTTGCTTGAGGTGATAGGGTTGGAAGTTCAGGTTCCTGCATACTCATGGGGTTTCCTAGAGAGGGACATTCAAACAGCTGTCTTCTCTTTGTCAGCTGGACTAGAAAGACTAAGGCACCTAAAATGGATACCTAAAATCAACTTTTTAAAAAATTCTGGTGATGATGTGTGCTGCCAAACTTCCCCGGTTCACGGGAGAGCTGACAACTTGAAGCCATTGCAGATACCCTCCCTCCTCTTCTCTAACGCTACTGGCAAAGAGTGATTAATAGTCACTGGTTCAGCTGCATGATCTTCGCTCTTCAGTGTCTAATCATTGATGTTGCTTGATGGCCTTGGGTTTTATCCATGTTTTGCTGCTGTTACCCATACAGTGGAAGCTTTAATACATGCTGAGAGTTACAGTTAGAAGTGGAGCTCACAAAACCAAATTAATTTATAAAAATGGAAGGATTAGTGAAAGGAGTGGATTAATAGAATTCATTCAGGCTGCCATGCAGGGATCAGAGCAGTCAAATTTGTCTACTCAGTCAGCCTGGAGGAGTTACTGTGATATATAGAAGAACCAGTTGAGCTCTAATGGTCACTTAGTCATCAATACTTAGACTGCCAGTAACAGCAGGGCAATTGTGAGGCAGACTGATTTCAGGAAATCATTTGGAGGAGAAATGATGCACATTTACTAATGCAGATTGCCTGGAAGGAAAGGTATCCTTTTGTGCTCTGCAGCTTTCAAACAATGTGATTTATGAACACTTCTATTCATTTTTCAAGTAAATACTACAAACAATTGATTACAACCCATTACGCCCTGTCCTTAAAATCATTATATCATGTGCAGAAGAAAATCCCTATCCTTTTGTACCATTTCATTGTGACTTTAAGCACTATACCTGGCTTGTATGTAAACAAGATTCAATCCCTTCTGCTTTCAGAGAAAAGCTGAGTATTTTTTAAAAAAATACAGCATTATATGTGAAGAAATATAGTAGAACATTATAAGCATTCTTATTGTGGTTTATTGAAACTAGTTTTATCACTGTAGTAGGCTCTTTCTGCCACCTCTCTCTCTCTCTCTCTCTCTCATACACACATGTTTTGAGCTTTTATAGAACTGGAAATCAAAACTTGAGCTTCAAGCTATTCTGTTCCAGCTTACAATTGGTATGATTTGTGACATGGGTATGTATGCAGAGCTTTCTTGTTACATTACAGAAAGCTCAGACCTAAGACCCTGAATGAATATAACAGCTGCTACACCATGCTGACAAATACCTTCCCAACCAAGACAGAAGGGCAATGTGCACAAACTTCAGTTTGACACGACAGAGAGGGACAAAATGAGTAAGAACTGACAGTCTTACACACAAGATGTAGCTACTTCTAAACTCGGACTAAGGTTTATAATGCAAGGTGGATAAGCTAGGACTAAAGCATGTTCACATCAGGCGAGATATCACAGAGCACCGATTTAGAGCTGGCAAGTGCAAACTGTGAGTTCCTATTTCATGCTGTACCTAATGAATGAATTTCTAGGGTTTCATGTGCCATCTATTGGTGGAAAACTGTAAGTAGAAAACAATATGCTTTAAACCTTGAGATGGAACAGTTAGAAGGTATAAAGTATCGCTATGGTAGCTTAAAATGAAAAATAGATGGCCTTCAGAGTAAAACTATATAATTTTTATTTTTATTTAGGATGAGTATTAGGAAACAAATATTTTCATTTCAATAGTAACATTACTAGTGTAAGCAATCCTGTTTGTTGAAAATTATCTCATAAGGGGTAGTGAATAGAGGAGAATAAGTAAAGATTCTCATTCCATTCACATTTAGTATTTGTTATATTGATAAAGAATAGTTGACTGGATTTTTAGTAGCTAATTTTTTATTACAATTTTGCAAGATTACAAGTAACCAAATAACAGAGGGGGGAATGAGTTCAGTATTTCTTGCCTTCATTTTTAAGATCTTTTCACTTGCTGCTCAAAGCAATTTTTCAGTGGAAGACAGGTGAATGCACCAAACTCTCACAGTTCTATAATCAGCCCTTTTGGCTTTGAATTCTAAACAAAAGCAGCAATAATGTAATTCAAGACTAATATTTGATAAGAACATTAGATAGTATGTATCTACTATCTAACTGGTTTAAAGTATAGTTCAAATATCTCTGCATGCCTCAGAGGTCTTTAAAGGAACAGGCTATCTGGGGAGGTTGTGAAGTTCCCTTTTCTGGAGACCTTCAAGACCCACCTGGATACAATCCTGAGTAATGTGCTCTAGGCAATCCTGATTTAGTAGGGGAGTTGGACTAGATGATCTCTAGAGATCCCTTCCAACTCTGACAATTCTGTGATTCCATGAAAACATCTCAGTCAGAGACAAATTCATAAATGCTTTCTTTCTGGTGAACTACACACCAAAGATGAAGTAGACCTCAATAAAATTAGGAAGGCTGTGTGATACATTTCAGAATAAGAAACTTTCCACTTTTACATCTTCATAACAAAGAGAGAAAAAAAAAAGAAAGAAAAAGAAAAAGTTCTCTTAGTACAGGAATATTTGGAAGTGATAAATATGACCTGGATTCGAAAGAAAATATTCAAAAATGCTATCTTCTGAGCCAGCCTCTCAATTAACAGTACTTGCACATTAAGGTTTACATGCAATTATGAGCAAAAAAAAATTTGCACGAAGTAGTTTGTCTGTTATATGTACAGTTATATGTACAGATAAGAGCACAAAGCAGTAAGCAACATGTTCAGTATACATTTATTCCCAGTTTCAAGTTCATGCCCTTTAGCTCCATATTAAACAAATAAAAGGCAAAGAGCAGCAATTGCCAAAGCAACCAACTTTAGTACAAAAATAGATGTAGTTCCATAGGAACTCAAGGAATACTTTAAATTTACTCATATTGCAAGGGGCTTTTTTTCTGCTGCAAGAAAAGGGCATTTACCAGCTAGGAACACAATTCAAAGGGGTGCACTATAGCGCTTGGTCAAATTGAGTATGAGACATTTGGCGGGGGTTGGCAGAGAGTTCTCAGTGCTGCAGGCAGTGCAAGGCGTCTAGGAGCACACAGCCTGAACCAAGCAAATGCAAAATACCTCAGCATCATTTAGACTATATAAAGCATGCTAAAAACTAGAGAGGGGACTTAACACATTTTTAAAAACAATCACGCCATCTGGGCAGTCAGAATAATGGGTGGATACTTTTTGGATTGTACTTTCAGGTTCTCTGATAGCTGTTTCTTACAGCCCTGCACACATAAAACACTATAAATAGGACTTGCAACTAATAGGTCTGCATGTCCAAGCGCTGGCAGATGCCGGTCTCATAAGCAGTCTATTGAATTACTAATATGCAAGATAACTTAGTGTCTGGGAATGCAGTCAGGCTCAGAGACTGCCTGTTGGATCTTAGTTTAACATCCACTGAAAAATGTAACATACTTTGACTGCTTCCCAGCCATTTGGGGATTTGCTCCCATTCATCCATTACCAAAGGGCACACAGAGTCAGTGAAGAAGCAAAACGCTAGAGGATGAACTCCAAACATCTAGATTGACTTTTTTATTTTTCCTCTGTTTACGTGATTTAAATTCATTGTCTAAATGAATGGGGTTTTTTCCTCATTATCCTTATGCAGTGCACTCTCTAAATCTATGACATATGATTCAATGCTTTCCTATTTCTTTAACTAATTGAAAATGAAGTCTGCAAGAAATAAAAAGATCCATGAGGCAAAATCCATTGCTGACTTTGCACCAGTGAACACTGTGATAAGTTGGATATGATGTGTACATGAGCAGGAAAAGGTACAAAAAGAGAGGAAGGTGCTAAGTGGAAAAAAATGCAGTCATGATGCTGCAGTGTGCCTACTTTGTGTCTTCTAATTCACTGCTTTAAAATACAGAATGACTCACTGGCTAACTTTTTATAAAACCTGTGGTAAAGGTAAGGGTGGAATGTCAGAAGGTAATTTGAATCAAGAGGGTGTAAGTTTTTACCTAGAGAAATGACCGAATCCGCTATATACAATTACTCTTAGTCATCTCTGCACAATTTAAGATGCTACCTTAACTGTCCTCTGTCATTCCACGTGCCTACCCATGCCTGTAGAAATTATAAAAGAAGCAAAGGCCTATCCATGTGTCTCTCTTCTGCCAGATTATGCAAGCAAAGCTGGTCCTGGAGCTTAAAACTTTGGGTGGACTCCATAGTGTCACATACTGGGAGCTCATTTGAGAAGACACACCAGAAGACAGATGGGTCTTCTACCACCTGTGTGCCTGCAGGGAGTTACAGCCAGGACAACAGCTTAGAGAGCCGTTAGTGCTCTGTAGCTAAAGCCACAAGATTGTTGCTCTGTGGCTGGATGTTTGCTGTGCCTATGCAGTTGGTGGTTTGATGGCAGTTTACAGACTTGCCTATAAAGCTGGAGGATTGAGGCTGTGCTGTCACAGCTGTACTTACAGGTCTTTCTGTAGATGGGTGCTGGATGGTTTCATCTGTCTTGTCCCCAATTCCTTAGTGGGATTGTGGGGTCAATCATCTCATTGATCCACCTGAACACCAACCGACAATCAAAATTATTTATCTTCCCGTCAAATCACTTGTGAAAGTCTGTGGTCTCACAGATACTTCTCCTGAGAACTGTGGGGGTGATAAAGTAGATTTGCAAGCAGTGTAGTTTCTGCAGTAGCACTCCAAATGGGACTGCTGCCGCTGTTGAAATAACTTTAAAATGAAGTTTGATCAATTTATGAGAGGGACTGCAATAACAGTGACTTGAGGACAACTGACAGGCAAGATCCTAGGGAGATTGCTCCCTAACAATGCAGAGCATTTGTGACTGCCAAGTACAGGGTAGTGCAGGACTGGCTGTGTGCTTCTCTTTTTGTGTAATTAGTGCAACAACCATTTTTAGTCCGAAAGTTTTCTAAGTACCTGTGAAGTCACATAGATTTCCATCACTTCAACAGTGGTTAGTAAAGTCAGAAAACTTGAGGATCATAAAAAAAAAAAAAAAAAAAAAAAAAAGAAGAAAGAAAGAAAGAACACTACCTGCAATCCCTTTCTCTTGCCTCACCATCAAAAATGTAATCATTCCCTAACAGTGACTTTTGCTTGAAATCAACATCAGAATAAGTGAGGGGGATCAAGTGAACGCAAGCAAACAGATTTTTTTAAATTGGATGACATCTACTTCCCACTGCAAGATAAGAAGGCAAATCTTTAACAAATCTTTTAGAACCTGCAGATTGTTGTAAATCAGGTCATGCATTCAGTCATACTTCTGCTCAATAACTTTTTAAATTTCAGATTATTGCTTTACTTTTCAAGTAAATGTGTTTCATGTCCTTAGAAGCAGTAAGCAGATGTAACATCTGCTTAAGAACAATAATAGGAAGCAACAGATAGACAGGGCTTTTCAGACACAGAGCATCAACTTTTAGACATACTGACTGAGTCTCCTTCTTTTCCACTCTATGGTAATGTAACAGAAAAATGTTCAGCTTCTGTACAAAAGCCTACTTGAAACTACGTATATATTTTTATGTTTGCTCTCAATGAGACAAGTACAGTGATGAAACTATTATGTCTCAAAGTCTTTTGATAAAGGCATATTAATCACCTTTCCTTTGGCCTGAGAAGTACATAGTTCCTTTTGTCTCAGCAGCTGTGAAGTTCATAATCTTTCTTCCTCACTGTGATTAGTGACAATTGCATTTAGACTCCAGTGAGTAACTATTGTTTATTTGTTTTCTTTCCAACCCACTAATGAATTGATATGCATGCAATTCTAATTCACATTTTTCCAGTGTGATAGAAAGTGGGATGCTAACTGCTTGGCTGTTCTGTGGAATTTCAATCGAATGCCTCCAAGCTCTGATAGAAAATAGAAACATCTGCTTTCTGAGCTGTTTTTTTGACTGGCTGGGTGACTCGCAAAACCAGCAAAAAGAGCAAGTATTCTTTTTATTTGCCACCCAATCGCTCAATTGAATAATCGGAACTGATAGGAAATCTTTATTTTTATTTCTTCTTTTTTTCTTGATTAAAGTAAACTCGAGTTGTCTACATTTTCTTTCAAAAGCATGTATTTTGGAAAATGTCCTGTACCAGATTCCAGAGAGTGGAAAAAGGGGTAGAGAGAAGTATCAGGCCAATTGGAAGTGTTTTCATTGTAGCATTTGTGAAGTGTTTCAGTTTCAAATTATGTTTGTTAATTAATTCCAATTAAGTCATGTTTCCATTCAAAATGTCATTTCTAAATTAGGCACTAAAACCTTGTCTGACAAAATGCTGAGATAATATTTTGTACCCCACCAATTCTTTTGTATCACATTCAGTTTGAATAAATAGGCATTTTCTGATGAGAATTCCTAAGCAGTTCCAACAACATCTCTTCTGATGAACCACCAGCAGTACCTATGTCACCATCAATTTTCTCTTGTGGCCGATCTCCTGATTTGTCTGCTGCTCTTTACTGATATACACGACAGTGGAAAAATCCCCTACCAGGACGTATTATGCATTTAATATCTTGTAGTCTGTCTACTAGCAAGAAAAAAGAGCACAGAGACCCAGTCGTTGGCTTGTGAGATTTACATCAGGACAGATGATTTGCTTTTATTTTGTACAGAGCCTAGGACGAGCCTTATCACTCTTCTGAGTGGCAACAGTAGAAATAACCAGTATTTTTACTGATGAATTGAAATCTCAGCATGTGCATGGTCATTCCAGAGTTTCTGAGCCTTGTCCCAAATATTGTAGATCATAGAGGAAAATTGTAATTTAATTATGGAAGGAAGAAAGCAGGGATTGCTTAATTCCAGCTAATCAGCTGCTATGGTAGCTGGATTGAAAACCACTGAACTCATTGGAAAGGGTCCTCTTCTGTTCAATACCTCTTGTATTGTCCTCTGAAAAACAAAATAATAAACTTTTGGGCTGAGAAAGAAAATTTCTGCAGAGGTAGATGTCCTAAACATCCAGTTGAAGCCTGTTGACTAGAAAACAGTTCTTTCATACTCCTTAGTTATGCCTTGGAACATGGCCACAAAACCATTGCTATGGAAGAACTGTGGTGTGGATTTACGGCTTGCTTTATGGCATGACATTCATCTCATGTTCAGCAACCCAAGACCTTAACCCACCCCTTGGAAGAACAGCCAGTGAAGTCAAGAAAGTGAAACTCTACAAAACTTGTTTAGCAAGTTAATGTCATTTATTGTTCCTCTGCCAAAAAAAAAAAAATGGCTAAAGTGTTGCAAGTGCTCCTATGCTGTGGAACATCCCCTGGCCACTTTGGGCAATATGCCACATATTACCAAGATGGATTTTGATGAAGGAGCAGCATGTGCCATCTGGCACGCACACCAAGCTCTTGTGTTCTCTGCTCTGCTGACAGCCCTGTTGGCAGTGCTAGAGATGGGAAATCATGTGCTGAGTACAGTGGGCTTCTGACCACCTGAATTTGTGCACAATTTGGCACTCATCTCATGCTGCATCCAAGTTGAGTAAACTGTCAAAATCAATAACCATGAAGCTCGAGTGCTCCCATCCAGATAGAGCCCATGTGCTTGCATCAGTGGCTGAGCTGCCCAGCCTGCAGACAAAGCTTGTTCTCTTTCAAATGTTTGTAGTCAGCTGAGAGCTCACGTTTGTGTGTGCCTCGAAAGGAATTTTGTCTTTCAGATGTCTCCTGTCTTGCTGCTAGCATTTTAGAAAAAGGGATTGAAGAGACTGTACTTTCTCCTTAACCAAGAACAGGGGCGCTGAGGCAGTGTGGGTAAAGGCTTTTTCTTCACATTTACAGTATGGCTGAAGTGGGCATATTACTGCACCAATAACGGTTAGTTCCCAAGCTCACAGAAAGCACACTCTTAAAGCAGCAGGCAGAGGATTACAAAACCAAAACCCCAAGCCAAACCAAATCAAGACAATATGCCCAAGTAGAACAAAGTATCACAGGGCTCTTGGGGACGAAGTTCAAGCCATTGCTGTAAGTCCCCTCATTGTTTCCCAGTTACAAGGTTGACAAGACCAGCTTCTGCACCTCTTACAATTTAGAAAGGCTTCAAGGTTTTTCTGAATGGAATTAGTTAACTCTAATCTTCCCAGGGACCATAGCATCAGCAGAGTTTGCCAGACAACAGTGTGTTTTGGCCGCTTCCACTACCACATGGTGCTGGGAAGGGGCCTTGGAGGCAGTGGTGCTGGAAATGTGCCTCACAGGAAATCCCCAGCTTTCAGTTTGGCTCCCCTGAAAGCTCTTGTTGGGATGGGCAGGAACTCACTGACTAGAGACCTGGATCTCCCAGTGACATTTTATTCACAGTGTATTTCTTCCCCTGCAGAAGAACCACAGGCAGACCTCCAGACAAGAGGACTGTCACTGTCTGGCTTCTCTCCCATTTCCCTTTTATTTTCCCATTCACTGCAGCAGTATAATCTTCTTCAGTCGCGTTCACAGAGATGTCTCCAATAATGGATTCCCTGGATCCTTTGCCCAATAAACAAATTATGGGGAAGTAGTACTCTGCTCACATGATTGAGCAGCCTTCTGCCATTCAAACTGCTGTCATTCCTGGGCCAAGCAGAAGAGTTCTGTACTTTTCCTTTCAATCCAAAGGAGAAATTTCTGCTGTAATTAAGGACAGGCAATGGTGAGCTATGTGTTAATAGCCCTAATCAATTGGGATTATCCCTTGGCTGGGACTAATCTCTTTAGGTATGGAATATGCCTGAGTACAGTGTCCCAGATTGGCAGACTGGCTCTTAAGGTAGCATCCCAGTTTGTTCTTGCAAAGAGCGAAATAAGCTGAGAAAGTGAACAATAAACTTATTTTGATGCTGGATCACTTTAATGAACAACTTGAGAGACACAGAGGCATGTGATGTGTTTCACGGCACTGAATTGGCAAAGTATTGGAATGCAAGTGTGTGAATCTGTAAACGTATATGCTTAATGAGGTGTTGTCTTTGAACACAACAAGATTTTACTTTGCAGTCAAGACAGAACCTTTGTGTTTTTCAATGCTTGGTAGCTGGCAATATGAATGATTCCATAGCCAAAGGTATGAGTTTGTGAGTAAACAAGTTTTTATACGTAACATTTATCACAAGAGATTTATTAGGTATCGGCTAGGTTTTGTTCATGTGTGAATCTTAAACCAAGCAAGACATTGTTCCTCATAGACTTCTAGTTTCTACTCCAATTGATCTTATTGATAGGACCAAATAGTTTTGCATCCACTACACTTAAAAAAGCAATGGTCTGTTTTCATGATGCGTGTTGGAAAGGGTGGCGTATTATTATGGGAATGGGTTATTGTCATGTAGAAGCCTAATTCAGACCAGATTTTTAGAGTAGTGAGACTGGCAAACTAATCCATGAGAGGTCACCAGAACTTGTAGGCACATGCACACATTAAGGTTGCAGTAGTCACTGGGACTAGTCACGTGCTGAATTTGAAAATACGCTCGAGTGTTCTTCTGGATACATAGATTAAAGTAGTGCACCAGTTTGTCATTTTAACACTTTTCCCGTAGCTCCGCTGACTTTAATCTACCTGTGCTATTCTTTTCCTTTAGAATAATGAACTGTATAAACTCCTGGGGATTTTGACAGAGCTCAATAGCCCAGAAAAATAGGACAGAAAATTAATGCAAACTATTTCTTACTAACCTGACATTTAAGGAGACTAATTGGTTGAGTTTCTGGATACTTAAGGACTTTCAGCCAGATTTTTCTCTTACACAAGTAAGATTACAGGACAAAGTCAAACTATTTGTTTGTGTTGAACAAGGGTCAGGGAGTGCGCTGATTGCATCAGTCTATCATAACTTTTCAATAGAAGAATGCAATGCTGATGCTTTTAAAAAAAAAAGTGCAGGTATAGTATGTTATTATTAGTCAGCCTTTGTTGAAATGTCCCTGGGTTTGAAGTCCCCATGTTAATGAGGCATGGTGAACCAGCAGTTATCAGATCATGAGCTGTCAGTGTCTATACTTAGAAATAATCAGGTGTGGCTAGTGGTGAGTTTCCATCTGGTACAAAATGCGTGTACAGTATGCTTGTTGGCAGTCAAATTAGGAAATATAGAGCTTACCTGGGAGCCGCTCAGCTGGCAAGAATCACAGAATTTATTTGCTCCTCTTCATGTTATCCATCTTTAGTGACTTACTTCTATGACAACAGTCTCCATCTGCAGAAGATGCCACATAATTTTGTTGGCTGTGCACATGACCTAGGCACCTGGCACTGGATCATCAGTGATTTCATTGGTAAAGACCGAGGGGCAGAAAGGTACCTTTGCATTAGCTGTCCTAGCAATGCAACTCACTTAATTCTGCAGCAGTGTTGGAGAGCAACCATAACAAGCAAGTATACCTTCTGCTTTTTGTTTGCTCCATTTCTGTGTTTTAAACAAAGCCCAGGCAAATGCTGCAATCTTTAGTCTACGTTTTAGCCAACACATCAAGACTGTGACATCATTTTGCCTTGCCATGCTTTCCTCAGGGGATGGTGACTGGGCTGACAACCCGTGCTAACGTTATGTTCTGCTTAGGCTTGCTTGCCTTCACAACATCAGCAACAGAGTACTGAAAATCCTGAAGACTGTGAGAGTATGGACGCTGTCTTGCTTTTGTCACATCTGAATTGTTGTTATTCTGTATTCTTTTGAAGAATGTCTTCTCAAAAATAGTCTCAAAGCAAAGCTACATTGTAAAAATCATCCAGGACGTGCATTCCCTTCCAGTGTGCTGTAGAGATACTGGGCTGATCTAATAACTTTATTACCGTCGTCCCCTGTCAATACCTCTGAAATCCCTTTGCTAACAACCCAAAATTACAGTCCTTAGAGTGAAGACCGAGAAGAGTATTCCGTCTTTAAAGGCAGCATAACAAGGGATACTAGCACCAACACAATGTCAAGGGCTGCTCTTGAAAGTTAGTACAAAACCTGGCATGAAGATTCAGAATTTTGTCCGGTGCATCTTAACTACTCTGTTTTAGGTACACCTACTTGTAAACAGTGTATAATTTATACTATAGTCACAAACTACTATATATTAAGTATCTGAAGCACTATAGTTACAGCAAAGCCAGGTTTTGGCAGAGACTGAATCTTGTACATCACTTCCATGAACTCCCTTGGGAGACAAAAGTCACTGAAACACAGCCAAGGAGCCACACAGTCACCTCCTGACAAGCACCTCATGTTTAGGAAGGGTTATGCAAAGTAACTCTAAAAGGAAGGAAAGTATGAAAGTATCCAACAGAGAGGAAGGCATTAGCCCAGTTGTACAAGCAACCGGTGAGCCATCAAGATCATGGTGTATGCTACTGGAGCACATTTCAGGACAGGTGGACACAGCCTACAACAAGGTCCAGAGAAGGGCTAGCACTTACCAGTGAGCAGGGGAATGTCAAGTTCACCATTTGAGGGGACCCCCAGGAGAACTTGGCTCAGCAAGGATACTGTGGAATGAACATGACCTTCAAGGTGGAGCTTTCGCAGTTTACCAAAAGGAGTTAAGTGGGGAGAGGGACTGTATAGTACAGTCCTGTGGAAAATTGCATCAAGCAGATAAATCAGATGAATCAAACAGTTGGATTCACTTGCATTGGTTCCTAGGTGTTAATGAATGTTGTTTCAAACAAAATGCTTCAAGCATTTCCTTGAACTCCAGTCTGCCGGTTATCTGCACAATGATCAGGGGAGACCTGAAGACCAGATGGAGCTGGGAGGGAGATTTCGCAGTGTTAACTCCTCAGAGTGAGTGACATTAGGCAGTGAGGTTCTGAACATGTGAGTGTTTCCCTGGCTTGGTGGCTTGCACAGAAACCCATCCTCTTCAGAAACTTCACTTTTTGTGCCTTAGGCTTTTTTCAGTGGTACATTTCTGCAAAACTGTCCCTCTTCAGTGTGTGTGAATGAAATCTGTCTGCTGACACTGTCGCCTGGATATTGTTTCAACAAGTGGAAAAAATCCTACATCCCATGAAAAGAAGGTGGCCTGTGATGCAATGCATGTGGGATTTGCACTGTGTGGTTCGTCAAGGCGTGTATTTCATACAGCCTTTTCCAAGGCTGATTAGACAATGGTATTACTGATTTACATCTCCTTCCTCTTACAAGTTTATTTGACTGCACTGCACTGGTTTGATCTGATTTTTGCCCTGTGCCTCCAGGCAGTGAATACCCCTGCCTAACTTTCACACTGGTTTTGTCACCACATGTGAAGGGGGTAAACTGGGGATGACTTTACCTGAGCGATTGATCATTAGAGCCAGGAACTACTCCCACTCAAACAAATTTGCTCGGGCATGGGAGTATTACATGGCGGGAAATGCCAGAAACTCTTTGGTTTTACGTTTTCCACCTCATCATTCATTTCAGCCACTGAAATGATGTGACAGAAGACAAGGATCTTTACTGAATAATGGCAGAGTCTAGAATTATATTGCTAGTTTTGAAAACCAGATCTAATGTTTGACCAGTGTTTTTAAAGTCATATCTCACATCAGGACTGTGAAATACTAACACAATGTACTCCAGTAGTTTTGGCTGCTGATCTTTTCTAATTTGATGAGTAGAAGCAAGTCTCTGTGCTGTACAGATGTGAAGATATTCAACTTAGAGCATGTATTTTGAAATAAACCACCACAGAATATTCCTCTGGCTATATGTGTATATTGAGAGCTGTGTATATGACCATGCTTTGGGTGTTAGCAGCTCTGCTTCTGCTGCAATACACAGGAATCTAGTGAAGTATTTGACCTAAAGTTTATTTTCCATCTGGCCAGTATAGAAAGTGATAGTGCAAACCCAATGAGATCGCACATTTTCTCCAGTAGATTCTAAAGGCCTCACATGAAGGGGCAAGGAATGGGAATGAAGTGACAACAGCAAAAAATTCTACTAGACTATTGTAGAAAGTAAGTTCTGGCAGGGTAGTGAATATACCGACTACCCTAAATGTAAGAGAACATACCCAAATTAAGGCCACTTCTTCCCAAAGTGTCATTTTCTTGTCACAGCAAGGACATTTGTAGTATTCCCCTCTGACAGAAATACCAAAATTAGCTAATTTTATATCAATTAATGCATTCCAGCTGCTGAATCATTTTACGCAAGTCTCCTGCTGGTCTCATTTCAGGTGGGAATACTCTATCTCACTCCACTTCCATTAGCTTATATGAGAATGTTACCTTTTTTTTTTTTTCCTCCTAACCCATCTAAAAGGTGTTTCAGGGAAGTACAATTGTTTTTAGTGAGATTTTAAATTCTGTCCAGAACAACTCTTTGCACAAATGCAAAAGTAAAGAGATGGCTCTTGTCCTGTTGTTCCTTTTCTTGCTTTGTTCTCCTTCATTTTTCCTTGCAGTTTAAACATAAAGGAAAATTAGTGGTGCTAACTCTTTCTGGTTGTGACAAAGATACTTCCAAAATATGCCATCCCAATTGACAGCTAATATTGCAACAAGAATCTCTGGGTACTTATCTCAGAAAATTATCCGCAGAGGAATAAAATTTCTCTCATTTTCCAACAAGATCAACGTAACTGTTATAATGTCTGACTTTCAGATTTTTCTCCTTAAAGATTACTCAGCCACTGGACATTTCCTGAGACTCTGCTTATCCTTTTTGGTTTATTCTTTTATTTTACCCTCTCTTTTTGTTAAGAGTCGAATGTTCTTTTAAGCTCCGTAAATTGTCAACTTGCCAGGTTAAATATTCTAGAAAAGAAGATACTTACCTTAGGCAGTTCTGCTATTGTAATGCACTCTGACCTTTCAAGCAAGGGGCATTTGAGGTTGTGAAGCAAGCCCTCAGCATGTGAGATGACACTGGAACGCAGAATGCCTTCATTCCCCTTTCGTGCCACGCTCCTGCGATTTGACGGTTACTTATGGGACCTGCTTTAAAGGTTATTTTATGGCTGTGACTGTGGCTGCAAGAGTGTTTTCACTCCTGCGGAGAGAGCAGGTGTGCTTGAAATCAAGTTTTTCGCTTAAAAATCTTTCTGTGCTGTTATTGAGAGCACAGCTCTGACTTCTTGTTGCTCATGATATTTCTGCAGCTCCTGTGGAAGAGCTGACTGTGCTGGAATGTGTTCATCTGAACACATCTGCAAAGTGGTCATGATAGCGGCTCACACAGCAGCACATGAATTCCACACAGGAATTTTTGTGCTGAGCTATAAACTTCAAATTTGTTATTTTTCTTGTTTTGTCTTAGACCAAAGTAGGCAGAATACCTCAACAGCTTGTCTATAGGCAATCCACGCACTAGCAGCTACTGCATTTTCTAGGCTGAGCAGCTACAATTCAGCTTCATGAGACTGTCTGGCACACAGAGCTCACCACCTCCCCTTCCCTCTCCCTTTTCCCTTCATGTCTGCAATCCCAGGTGAAGCCTGGAAGCTGCTGAAGCTCTCCAGAGGCTGGAGGAAGTGAAGGTTCATGGTAGGCAGTGGAGATTTCTCTGCTTTTCTTTCCTTGTCAGTCCCCAGGAGACATCTTTCAACAGATGCTGCGGCAGAAGGGAAAAGAAAACACCCACAGAAAGTTTAGGTAGTGCTTCTGCCATGTGAGTCAGGGGACCTTTAAGGGTTTGGTATGCCTTCCTCTTAGGGCAAGGGAGAAAGGCAATACACAGTGTGGGGCTTCAACCTCCTGTTTCGGTAAGGGAGTAGTTTTGCTTTCTGAGCTACTCTGAGAGTTTTGACTCCACGTAATTAACTCAACCCCAAGACACAGTCAGAAAGAGACTCAAACATGATGCTACTTTAGTTGTGTGGTGGGAATCACAGGGGTTTCTTCCTCCTCCCAGGTGCTGGCAATTGCTCCTGTCATCAGCACACTGCTGGCTATGGTGGGCACGTAGGACAGGCAGGTCAAAGTATATTGCTGGGTGAAAAGGCCTTTAAAATTTCCAAATGCAGTTTCATGTAAGCCAGTTGCTCAGCTGACACTTTCCACACTACTATCTCTTCACCTCACGTATTCTCAGTCTGAAAAGTATTCTTGAACATATGGAATTTTGCTGCTGTTGCATGGATGGAGGACATTGTACCTACTTCTTACTCAAAAGAGCCAAGCCATGAATAGATAAGAACCTCTCGCTAGTGCTGAGGAGACACGTGTTGTTTCTGCTTTACATGTGGGAGCTGACAGCAGTGCTGGTATCAAGGTCAGCGTCAAAACAATAAACTCAGTTGTGCCATTTGAGTGGTCTCTTTTCAGAAGAAAAAAACCCCAAGAGAAACTAGGAGAAAATCCTAAGAGCTGGGTAGGATGATTGTCATTTGTCACTCTTAAATTGAACACAAGTACAGATTTTCCCTCTGTTCCTTAATTTTTGTTTTCAGTTTCTTTAAAATGCTGGAAATTGATGGGTTTAGAACCTAAAGAGCCTTTCATTTGTCAAGATTGTCTTATTCCCAAGGTTAAATAAGCTCAACTCCCTGAGAGAGGAACTCATGGTGATAACTCAACCAGATTATCCATTTTTTGATGTGTTTTGATGTGTAGGATGGCCTCAGGCACATCTACAGATTACAATACTAATTTTGCAAGAGAGTATTCTGCAAGGCTGTGTGCTGCAGAGAGTGGTCAGGGCTGACTCCTCTACATGCCTCCAGTCCCAAATCCCGGTGGGCTCTTGAATATTGTTCTGCATCATTTTTCTTTCCAGTATTTAGTAACTGTGCTTTGTTTCCTTAATGAGATCAACCTGCAAAATTAGAGAGATTTTGGCTGTAGAATATCAAACTCACACTGCAGATGAGTCACCAGCTTCACATCCCTCTTTGCCTTTGTGTTTGAAACAGAATGCACTGGTATTTTGTACTGTAACATCATGTTGTAAACCCTTCATAACCTCAGAACGTCAGCTTGGGCTCATGGATGTTTGCTGTATCTCAGAAGAGTAACAAATACTACAGCTGCCCATGTTTTGCATTGACAGACTTGGCTCTGGGTATGATGTAACATAAAGAATTTGCAAGGAGCTATTGCTTCGATCCAAGGAGTAGGTTCAATCACCAATATAGTGTATATACACTTGGCTAACAGACATGACTATAGGACAATAGAAGGGGTGTGAAATTTTCATTAATATGTTTGCCTAGAAAATAATGATTTAAAAGAATTTCTCCATTGGACAGCTGTTTGTTCGTTTGCACCTGTGAAATTCACTTATAAACACCTCCATTCTGTTAAAAAGGTATTTACATGCCTATCTGTATCTTTGCTATCCATAGTCCTTGGGTGTAAGAAGCCTGACAATTAATGCCAAGAGTAATTCCACATATTTGCAGAAGTGGGCCCACAGATGGCTGTTAATTTCCCTTGGCATCCCTATAAATCACCGTGTTTCTGTTATTTTACTTACAAAATAAACACTATAAATTTACTTAATCATATTTGACGTCATAATTCCAGGTTTTGTTTTGGCCTACAAGGGCTTGGGGCCCTTGGGGCAGCTTTCCTTATTGTTAAACAGCAGTTATATAGCTGTAGTGAGCGAATTGTGCTTGAAGACATGCGTAAGAAACAAATGCACAGCATTTTCTACAATAAAGTGAAAAATACATCTGTGCAGTGAAAAATGTGTTTTTCCAAATGGAAAGCATGAAGCGCAGCTCAAAATTGATACCTTTATTTGACATTTTGTCCTCTCTTTGAATGAATGAATAATGTCTGCATTCTAAAGAGGAAAATCATGAGAAGCAGCATTCACAATGAAGCGGAACAGAGATTGTTGCTACTTTTAATATTTCTTCAATTTCGATTAATGTTTGAAATTATTTTAAGGGCAAATGTGATTTCCAGCAGGGCCTGGTTACACCAGTGACCACAGTCTCATGGACTGAGTCCTGGGATCTCTCAGGTGCTCAGCACATGGATGTGTTGGTCTCTCACCTCTTGATTCCAGGCACCTTTCAAAAAAACCTCCTAAGGTCATCCTTTACCCTCAGTCCTCCTCTCGACACAGGGCCTCGTAGCTGCCGAAACAAACAGTTGTCCCTCCCTGGTGCATCTTTTATATATTGTTTTCTTTCGATCCTGCCTTACACAATTGTTTGGCAGCAACTGTATAACTGAAGATGTGGAAGTCTAAAATATATGTAGTGCAAGTTCCAAGTAGCCAAAGTTCCTGCAGTGCAGAATTTGCTGCTGCATTTTGTGTAGCATATATTAAGCAGGTAATGATCCAATGGCTGTTGACAGAACTGGAAGACACATTGCATGCAAACTGCCCCGTATTTGCACAACAGTTTTAATTATATAGTAAAATTAATTTATCAGGTTTTCATATTTATGCTTTGACTATTCACCATCAGGTTTCTGTATGCATTTTTTGGAGGGGTCTTTTTTGGTCTGTTTCAAGCTCTGCTAAACTGCTCTAATTTGTTGGATATGTCACTGTAGTTGCAATGCTTTGCTGCTTCTTTTTTCTTTTGCATTTTTATGCTCTGAAAGTAACATCTTTTTCTTTATCTTTTTTTAAAGATAAAGACATTCCCTGCTGATACATCTAATCCTTTTTTCGATCCTTTTACAACAGTACCACAGTTTTCTGTAAGTAGAACATGCAACTAAAAAACTGTGTAGTTAACAGAATTCCAACTGATTTTTTTAAAGCCAGAAACTTTTGCACAGTCCTAAAAAAAAACAACAAACAAACAAAAAAACCCAAAACAAGTAGAATTTAGAGTGCAAATCAGTTAAATATTCCCATTATACAAATAATTCAATTGGTTGCAGTCAGACATTGCTGCTTGTTGGACAGAGAACTAAGAGTTAAAAGTCAAGGCTCACTGCTAATGAGGACAGTCCCAAAATGATGTTCAGTTGAGAACTGTAGAAGACAGTTGTGAAGCTCTGTAGCATTTTTCCAAGGAGCAATAAGGAAGTGAGAAGGCTTAGTCCTCTGTCTAGCAATTGCGTGGCCTCCTGTCTGAAACCTCCTTCTGTACCATCGCAAAGGAGAGACTGATTTCTATTGAATTTACAGCTGAATTTTAAGGAAGAACTACAGTTAGTGTGTTGGTGACTACAATGGTATCCTTGTATAAACTCCTGTGCTTACTTAATAACTTGTATCAAGTGTTGAACTTTATTCTTGTCAAACTTCCACAGAAGTTGGGATTTAGGGTTTTTGTTAGGTAAACTACAAACAAACAGGAATCAATTGTTTGGCAATTTAGAAAATAAGTTCAGATTAAATCCCACTTTAAGGCTAGAGGCATTATGTAGTAAGTTGGACAAAACGATCTACTCTGTAAGAAACACTCTCTGATTATAATTATAAACCACAGTAACTGACTTACAGTTTTTAATTTACATTTGCAAAATAAAATATTTCAGAATTTAACCTTAGATTTTACTGGTAGCAGTCATCAATGTCTGGCATATAATCAGAGATAAGTAACTTCAATCACTCTTGGGCCACATGCAGTTACTGTCTGCATTCAATGACTTAAAGGAAGAGGCTTTTCTTTCACAATAAATCTAATCACAGGATTTGATCTAAATGTTTTTCTCCATATAAGTGTTTCAAAAGCTAAGGTTCGTTAGGCTCCCCAAACTGTGTCAATGCCAAGTTGAGCTCTAATTAAAGGTATATGAAAATACACAGGATCATGTCACAGCAGCTTTTTACTGGGTCAGCCAAGTCCACATAGCATAACTACGGTAAAAGCTAAATCAGAGTTACAGCATTTCTGTCTCTCATAGTAGTACTTTATGTAAGCAAAAACATACACCCAGAATGGCTTACCCACTCATTAGTAATGATTGTCAGGAAATTATTCTTCTGCCTGTGACAGTTACCATGAAAGCAAAATTTAGGATGGCTGTATAAAATATTTTTTCATCACTGGAGAGGAATAGAACTTTAGAATATGAACAGAAGTTACCTTGATATACTTACCCAGAGAAATTTCCATATTGCATAGAATAGCTGTTTCATGGCAAAAAAAAAAAAACCCAACCGTGTTCAAACACCAAATATTGAGATTTTTGTTATTCTTTGTTGAGAGAGAAGAAGCAAATTAAAGTTAAAACTAATCTTTCTGAATTTCCTTTTTTCTCCCCATGGAGTCCTGTTTCCCTGGGCAGGGTGGAGGGTAGAATCCAGATCACAAATATTTAAAACACTGTTACGATAAAAATCTAATGGTAGGTGACCCATAATATAATTTCATACATTCTTTTTATTGAGTTACGCACTCTGATAAACCAGCAGCTACCCAGAGGACTGCAGAAAGATGGGAAAACAATTAGGAAAGTTAATTACACTTTGGTCTTGTGTTTCATGGTCCTCTATCCCAGCCCAAAGGGATGTGCTTCTATATTTTACCTCATCCTGATGCATGGTCTTGAGGGTGGTAACACCACAGTGCGAGCTGTAAGGGAAAGTTCTAGATCAGTGCTTGGACATACAGGCAGATCTAACCCTGAATATTCTTTGGTCATATGCAGTCCCAGATAGTAACATTACTTATTATTTTCCTTGTTTGATCCGTTTTTTTCTTTTCTTTGCTTCCCCTCCACATTTTTTTTTTTTTCTTGGAACAAAACATTAAAATGTTATTGAGGTGAAAAGAGCTACGAATGGTGACATTTGGAAGGCTTTACCTTCTAATTTGTTGGTGTATACACAGTTGGGTTGATTTTATCAGAGGAAAAAAATTAGAGAACTTGGTTGCCTGGAATGTTTAAAAATAAGCTTCATGCCAGGAACCCCTCTGAATTTCAGAGATTTCTGTAGAGAAACAGCAGGCTTGATGACCATATTCTCATGTTGGTATGAGCCACATAGATTTAAATTAATTAAATTATATCTGTTTAGACCAGTTAAATATTTGGCTCAAACATACTGTGCCAGCAGATATATATAAAAAGATGCTTTGGATATATATTGTAAAAACCATTATCTGGAGCAAACATAGATTTAGCACTTGGGGCAAATCTTCAGAAAGTGTAATTTGTCACCACTGATTTCAGTAAGGCTGGGAGAATTGATATCAGCTTCTCAGAGTGGTGCCCTTTTCTCATGGCATAAAGTAAGATCTGGCAGTCCTCGGAGAACAGGGATCCTGTATGAGGAACATCAGATTTGATGTCCCTGCAGTTTCTAAGGCTGATTTTTAAAAGTTGAATGACAGAGAAATTCCATCAGGTTATATTAGGCAGTATTTACATACAAAATTGGCCAGAGTTGTAGGGAGAGTTTCTTTAGCTGGTTTTACATATTCCATTTTACTAATTTTGTGGATTTAATGGAATTCCTTTTGCTTCAGAGGTTGTTTTGGAGCATATCAGATGTGTTTAGCTGAAATATGAGAAGAGACAGGTTATAAAATGACAATAAGTAAGCAAACTTAACACAGTCATTCTTTCCTAGGCTCAAATAATTGTCCCACTGATTAAACTGATTTGTTTGTGTTTAGCATTGATAGTGTGTGGCTTGCAGAATTTGAGAAATAAGAGAAAGAAAAAATAGTTGCAATTCAAATAGCTGCTCCCTTGTGATGGTGACTTTTCTTCCTCCCTGCTTTAAAGTCTGAGCCAAGATTGGAAGAAAAAGTTGTCAAGAAAGAAATGCAGATGATATCAACAGGAGCATATCCTAACAGTCCTGACACACTGACAAACAGCAGTTGCTCTGTGCTCTTCCCAGGCTGGGGTCACCACACGCACCACAGGCACTGCTCACTGTGATTGAACATGAGAAACAGCCAATGCCAAAAAGCAAGATAGGGTTGTTTTATTTTGGGAGATCCTCCCCCTCCAGTTGTATCGAGTGGCCCAGTCTTGGCTATAAGACTGAGGTGCTGATATGCCTGAAAGACCTGAAAGATAGGAGATGGTTGTTTGCCGTTTGTCTTAAACCAGCACTTCTAATATTGCTTTAACATTGCCCGTCGCTAGATACTACAGAATATTTCTCTTGAGGCATGTGCCTGTTAACAGGCATGGGAGAGGGATGGAGACTTTGAAACCCAGAGTCCTACAAACTCGGGCTGCTGGCTGTTACAAATCACAGAGTAGTCAGAGGACTCACCAACAAATTGTACAGGATTTCTGGAGAATAGTCCAGAAATCTCATATAGTCAGCATTCTGCATTATCTTTAGGGACAACACAATAACAATAAGCAGCATTCTCCAAACTGATTATGTCTTTCATCTGAATGCTGCCAGTCCTGTAGATGGAGTTTCCTCTCACACAGCATATGTTGCCATCATGCTTGTCCCTCGGGTGAAGCTCTAAACTAGCCCTCAAAAGAGGTGGCTGTTCAGCATCTACGGAGATTGCACTGAGCAACTGTAGCTACAGCCTCCCATTAGTTCTCGTTCTAATTCTAGTTACTGAGTGCTTGGCAATTAACTGGATGGTGAAAAGCAGCAAAAGCAGTAGAAACTAATCTGCACTCTTTTCTCTCCATGTCTGTATACGTTTTGTTGTAGGCAGAATTTACAGACAGCAAATTACAATGCTGTGCAGTGCAGTCATCTCCTAAGATAACACCAGTAACTCCATCACCCATACTGAGATCTTTGGCGGAGACTATACCAACTCCCACGGTCCAGACTGTGTATACGTCACATAAACCAATTTCGCTGGCAGACAGGTACTGTGCAGTTCTTTCACAGAATTACTATGATGCTCTCTGCCTTAACAGAATCCACTTGATTTCTCATTTTCTATCATAATTACCATAAAGCTACATTTCCCCTGATAACAAAAGATTTTAAATTGCTGCTTGACACCTACTTCAAAACAGATGGGTCATGTAAAGAAGTACCTATAACTCATATCTGCCCTGAGAAAAAAACCTACTTTAATTAACTGCTGCAGCCAGCAGCATATCACTTCTATGGCCAATGGCCCGGAGAGAAAGAATTGTGCAGATTTTTGTTGGGCAAGTCACTTTGTCTGAACCACAAAGGTTTTCTTTTAATCATTGCTGTTGCAATTTGGGGTTTTTTTTCAAATTAAATGTCCGGGGGGTGAGCTGAGTTTGAGAAATGTCTGCTCTTCTAAATGAAAAACAGGCACTGGTTTTCTTTCTTTTTCCTATTTTTTGTAGTAACATCAAGCTACAGTGGCCTTTCTTGTAGTTTCTCAGAGAAACAGCAAGCCATCCCATCTTTCCACAGGCAGCCTGTGTTTAGTTTTCTATTATTCTATTCTACCGGGTTTGCATGCTGGCTTCTTATTCCAGAATTTAATCAAAGCTGAATTTCCTGAGCTGATAATTTACTGAATACAAATACAGGAGCAGATATCCTCAATTCTTCTGGAGCACAAAATGTCCTAGGCTAACCTTGAAGAGAAAAGAATTTATTTGGCATTGTAATAAATTAGCCTTTTTTACTTTTGGATTCACGGTCAACCCCCAATTTCATTTGTTAATTATTTTTTGCAGATGTTGGTTTAATTGCACCTGCACGCTTGTTCAACAATGCTAACTCATCTGCAAATTTATTGTCCTGGTGAAAATTTAATTCTGAAGCTGTAGTGCTGAGCTCAGCTTCTGTAGGATGTCTCAAGCACAAACAGATGATTCCACCCCTGCTTGTCCATGAATGGGCTGCAAGGTTGCTGCACTGCAGTTTAAATCTCTGAAATTCTTTACAAGTATTAGTTACTTAGAGGTCAGAACAGTGCAGTAAACTGGATTTTTTACTTACACTATTTATTGAGAAATGAGATCACTAATCCAGGGCTGCTGAGCCTGTGGACTCTGGAGTGATTCAGTGTGTGAGAGCAAGGACTTCGGTCTTTTGTGTGATGTGTTCACACGAAGTAGAAGTGTAGTAAATTCAGTGTATACAGATGGCCCCCAGTATCAAACCATTCTGAGGAGCAGACAGTTGTAACACCAGTCTCTTGTGATGGCATTTACTGTAGCTGCTTCATTTTTAGAGTCTTTGTCCAGCTTCCTTTGAAATCAGTAGCCTTTAATGGGGGTGAGATTAAATCATGAACTGTTTTGCCATGTGGGTCTTTTTATGTACTTGTTCTTGTTTGCTCTTCGAAATATCAAGCAGCATTTGTTTTAGAATCAGCCATCAGTTATCAGCCTTTTTGCTGAATCCAGCCTGACCTTTTTTCCCCTCCTTTGGTATTTTGAAAATGTTAATTATTTTAAATTGAAATCTGAGCCTTATTGTTGTTCCCATAATTCGCTGTTTGTGCATTAATTACACAGCGCTGAGACTCTGAGGCGTGAACTTGAGAGGGAGAAAATGATGAAAAGACTCTTGATGACAGAATTATGAAATCCACACTTCCGTCAGATGGAGAATGGATTGGGGCCTTTCATGTGCCTTCTGTCTGTTTACATTCCTCTGCTTCTGTGTACTCAACATAATGCATCGGGAAAATGTGTGATATTCCTGGCTCGCCTGGATTCACCACGGTTGGTTAAAATTAAGTCTCGGCTAGACTTTAACTTGAAGGAGTTCCTTTATTCATTTGCTGCTGGGAAATAAACCTTCAATCCTTTATCTCTCCTGAGATTTTATACTATTAACACAATTAATTTCAGGTTTGGTTTTGGTAAATCTAGGGCAAAAAGGATCAGCAAGGAGCATACTGATTTCTATTGGGAAACACTGTTCTGTACATATGTTAATAAGTGCACAGAAATTAATGTTATGCAGAATATTTTGATAGTAACATAGAAAATACGTCATTTTGTACAACTGAAAATTGCAATGAGCTACTGCTATTTGTTAAGAACCATTTTTAAAGCAGAAGAATGATTATTACATCCTAACCCCAGGACTGTTAGTCTCCACAGAAAAATAAACAGCTGTCTTATTAAATTCCTAACCTTAACCTTTACTCAGAGATATATATAGCTGCAAGGGGAAGAGACACCCCACCATACAGGTATTCGCACTCAACATTCCCTATACTTTGTCATCTTGACCTAAACCTTCAACTAAATCTTACTGTATTTCCATTAATGAAAAAAAAAAAAATCAGTTGTTTGAAGTAATTTGCTACTGACTTTCTAGCTTGATACTGACTTTTTTTAACTAAGTGAGAAGTTTTACCTTCTCCAGGCTGCCTAGGCGTTAGGGTTCACCCACACTCAGACAGCTTCTGCCCCCCCAGCACTGAACGTTGCAGAGTCTCAGTGATGTGGACGTAGCTCACACAGGGAGGAGTTCTTTCCTTCCTGGGTAGATAAACCACCTTCCTGACTGACATGAATTGCTTGGTCACTTTAAACAACAGTAACGATGATAGCTTATGGCATAGCTGTGTCTGTACCCATCTTTTCACCCTGCAGCATGTGTGTACTGGCAAAGCTGTGGAGGGTGCGCCTGGCTACATGGTCCTGTTCCCCTCCAGCACACAAGCAGCCTCTGCCTTCAGTGGAGCTATCTCAGGCATCAGGTGAGGTGGGTGGTCCAGCATTAGCTGAACCACAGCCTCCCAGGAGGGTGTTTATGGTATACAGGTAACACAACCATCTATTTCCTATGAAAGAAAGAAACAAATAAAAATATGAAAAAAACACTTTTCCATTTCCCCCTGTTCAGTAGTGCAGGGTCATCTAGAAAGCTACCGACAACTGACTGTCAGCTACACGGTACTCTTCCAACATGAAAGCTTTTGTGCGTTTTGTATGGCTGAAGATGTATATTTTTCTGTTACTCTGTACACTATGTTCTCTTGTTTGTATTAAGATAAAAGATTGCCCTTCATTTGATACTGAATACAATGGCTTTATCTCAGCTTAAGCAGTTTGTTTGTGTGGAGACTGGGAAGTGATTGCTGTGAGACTGGGTTTCCTTCGGAATCAGCTTGTGCTCTTTTTCTGAAATGAGAAGTCTTGAGAACACTCTAGGACTGTGGATTGCAGTTGGAAGTATAAAATTACTTGTCTATTTTATATTTACTGGGAGAAGAAATTAGCATTTGGCTCCCCAGTTAAATCCACCAAACTCAAACCATTCTTGTTGCCATAAAATGGGGCAAAATAAACAGCAAAAGTATTAGGTGGAAACTCACAATACAAAAAGGAATGAAGTAACTCAGCATGAGCAATGGGCACAAGGAGCCATAGAAATATACCTGGACTGCAGATTTTGGAGCTCTCAGGTGACTTTTCTGGGTAATCAGATACGACTTGTACACTGTCCACCTTCTAGTTACAGTGCCAGAACACTCTGTTCTTTGTGTTTTAATGTACCGCTCCATTAAAGTTATTAAAAAGGTTTTTAAAAATCTATTAGGAAAATTAACCCCCTACAAAGAAATCAGAAATGAAGGCAAAATGCAGTCGATACAAGATCCATGCAGCATCATCCTCTTACTCCTTTCTCACCAGTTCCTGGAAGGTACTGGAGGAGGCAGTAGCACATTTTCTCTGCACCCAAGTAAAAGTGAGTATTGTGAAGAACAAATAAAAGAAAATTGTAATTAGAAGTGTGGTTTGGGAAGAGGAAAGCAGAGTAAAGTTGAGAGTGGCACAGCACTGACTCCAGCTGTACCTGGTCTGCTTCCTGCTGTCAGACAACCCCCAGCTGTGTGTGAACTGGTGGGAGTTTCACAAAGTCATTACCAGAAAGAACAGACCTGAACACACCCTTCAGTTGTACTGATTGTCGTGGAGTGGACTTTGGGAATCCTGCAAGGTGCCTTCAGGTTTGGGAGCAAACAGATCCAAATACCTGCATTAGAGCAAGCTGGTCACATAAGCAAAAGGCTTTAGCAAAATTGAATGCCTGACTCAGACCAGCCCATCAGACGTTCTGGCTCATAAACATGCACTATTATTTTAAATGCAAAGTTTTCCTCCCATTGTATAAAAGTTCTTCAGCTGAAATATTCAGAATTGGAAAACAAGAGATGTGAATCAAGGTTACTTTACAGTGGCCAGGTCTTTACAGCTGAGGCGTGTTCTAGTGCAGCTGAGAAAGAGCAGAGACTCTTCCTTCTTTGGTTCCCACAGGGAAGAGGGAAAGGCTCACGTGGCCACCTGGTTCCTGTGGGACATTTCCCACAGAGCAACCCCAAGTATGTTGCCTTGTATTGTTTCAGTGTCTTATCCACTGGCTGCCACTGTTCCCTATTCTGCAGTCTAATGGAGCTTTTTTAAAACTGTTTTACTGAATATCGAACTAAACTTTTAACTGCGGAATGTCATCACCTTGTTCTTTCTTACTATGTACCTTCTTCAGCCACGCTTAAGCGTCTCAGTTTTCACATCTTCTGAATAAACATTCCTGCCTCACCTCTGGTTGGGAATTACAGTGTTAGGACACCTGTTACCCCAAACTACTGTAAACAAGACAACGTCAACAGGAACATATGCTGAGGGGCAGATAGTCTTAATTTGCCCCTAGACTTTCACCTTACAGGTGTTAAAGGATACTCTGCCCGAGGGTATGTCTATATAATGGTGCAGAAGTATCTGAGCTAGCTTTAATGAGCTTGCAAATGTAGTTGTGGCAGCATGAAGCCCAGCACAGGCTATCATTATCATGTACATTGACAAGTGTAAAGATAATGCCTTCTGAAGCATGGTCTCCAGAGCTGGTGACAGAACAGGGTCGCTGAAAGGCATTTGTCTCTTCAGGTCTCCTGGGAAAGGGTTCATCACACTTAACGTTAATATGCCCAACTCTCACCCGATGAGAGATCAAAGGAACTGCCTTCCAAAGGTGCCTCTGACTTAAATGTCTACCTTTATATTGCTTCAAGTTAAGTGAGATGAATCCTGCTCTCTGTCCCTCTGGTTAGGTCTGCACTGCAAACCCTCGCCTACACGGCTGTATCATCCAGGGGTGCTTTGAGGTATGATTTGTGATTGACATCACTCTGCCAGCAAAAGCCTTGCGTGTTAGGTGTAAATGTACCAGCAGAAACACCCTGTTGTCAGAACAGCTTTTATCCCTTGGGAGGAGAACAGAATGCTGGGACAAGCACAGAGGCATCGTTACGGTTGTGCCCAGCCTGGGAGCAGCTGGTTGATGAAACCTCCTGCTCTAACCATGCTGGCAAAGCCTTCCAGGGGTGGTTCTGGCTTCCAGCAGTGCCCCGAGTGATGCTGTAACCTGGTCAGCAGATCCCAGCTTTCCAGCGTGAAGTCTCTAAGTGGCAGAATGCAATGTTGTCATATTTGGGTGATTCCAGCAAAATTTATTGGCCATTTAAATAGCTATGCAAGGAGTTAAATATTTTCTCATATTGCGGTCTCTTATGGAAGCCAGCCAATTGTGCTTTGTTTCTTTGTGGTTCAGCTGTTTTCACTATTTTTGTTTTAAAAGTAATAACCAGGTTTTCTTTAGAAATGTTGTTTGAGATCCCATATCTCTATCAGATCCCACAGTGTGTGCAGATTTTTCACGTTGCAAACGTACTTACACCCTGGAAGTGCAATGTTTGAAAATTAACTCCTCTGAAGTTTCAGTTTGTGGCTTCACAACTCTCTTGCAACAGGATGCCTACGTGCCCATTTGAAACAGAGCTGGCAATGCAGTGAAATGTTTCATTGGAGGCAGCATCATGTTTTGTTTGAACTGTTTACAAATATCCTTTGGTTTTCTTTCTTTTTTTTGTTTTTCTGAATACATTTCTGGTTCATTGGCTACAAAAACCCACTCGTAATTATGCAATGGAATACTGTTTCTTTCTTTTTCTTTCTGTTTTTTTTTTTCTTTTTTTTTTCTTCCTTATGTCCTGATGTTCAAGGAGTTTGCAATAAATATACTGAGGTTAATCTGTAATTGCATGTAAGATCAGCCTCGCAACTGTGTTTTGTAAAGTTAAGTGCTGTAAAAGAACCTGCAGATGATGTGGAGAAGGAGAGGAGAGTAAAAGTAAGTGGAGGAGAAGGCTTCTTTGGCAGCTGCGGCTTTGCCTGGCGGGTAGCAGCTTTAAAGTAAGATTGCTCACACCATTTTGTTTCATCTGAGTAGCAGCATGTATCACCAGACGGCGTATGATGGCATTTTGTTGAAAACACGCCTAGAGAGAAACTTTTACAGCTCAGCTGTTTACCTGTTCCTGTATTCATGCCTGCAATAAATGAGATTAAAAATACATCGCAGAGTCCGAGCAATTTGTAGTCAAGTCAGTCATTTAGGAGGCATGGGGCAGGGTGCCAATTAAAGGAAACATTTGGTTGCTAATAAAGTAGGTCCACTTTCATAAAAAAAATACATCTTGAGAGAAAAAAACAGATAATTTCTTCAAAAAGCCCAGAAAGTTTTCTCCAGCTTAAAGTTTTCAGGTCAGCATTGTAGGGTGCCAACCTTCTGTAGGTCATCAGCTGGGGCACACTCTGCTAAATGCCAAAGTTGGAAAGACACTGGCAAAACACTGTCAGGATCAAGGTAAAGAAACATGAAACGTGGCACGTTGCTGGCCTTTCAGCTGGGGCTCAAAAGATGGCAAAAAGCACTACTGGAGTGAAGGGGTGGGAAGAAATCTTCCATTTCACACAGAGATAAGAAACCCTCAGGTCACTAAAGATGTGAGAACTAAATGTGAGATGTGAGAACTAAGATGTGAGAGAACTAAATACAGTTCACTGTAAATTTGTTTGTTTAACACAGCTAACATTTGACTCAGATTTTTGCCCTTGACTTTGCCATTCTTTAAATGCCTAAATGAAAAGTTGCTTCAGAACGAAATATTTCCATTTCCTTTTGTTGAAAGATCTCTAAATCAGGACGGTTTTGACATTAGGTTTCCCAGAGCACTAATGAAATGAAATCCCAGTAATGCTTACCCCATTTTCTGAGGTTGCCAAACTCTATATTCAGAAAGAGTATGATCCCATCCCAATTTCTCCAACTGGGTATTCATCTATTTTTAATCTCCATGCAGGGAAAGCAGGGGAAGCAACAGAAGCAACAACGTTCTTCTATCAGTACTCAATTTACACCGAGAAAATTGATTACCCAGCCAGCAAACCTAGTTAGTTAATTTCCCTTAATACATGTCTTTGCTAAAGAAATAGTGTTCTGGGGTGCTGGGGCGTGATCAGCTGTGCACTAGAAAGTCAGCAAATACTCTTGTGTAACTTGACTGCGACTGGGAAGCGTGAGGACCTCAGAGACGTAAATCTGAGCAATTTTCTGGTTTATTATCAGATGGCTGATCTATGGGTCTGGACGAGAAGTCGTTGAGATAAATCTTATTTCTTGGGGGACTTGTTTTCTGGAGCAGAAACCGGGCCACTCTGGGTGCAGGCAGGGGTGGGGAGATGAGGCAATAGTTGCCTGCTGGGTTGTGCCACACAAATCCTGCTGCAGCCACGGGGCAGGAGGGTGCCCACATGGGTGCGGACCCAGGCTGTTGGAGCAAACTCTGGGGGAAGGGGATGGAAATGTCAATGGCCTTTCACCATGCGCTCACCAGCCATAGTGCAGATCCCCACGCCCAAGTGCAACTTGCCCTAAAGGGCAACCCTGCAGCAAACACAGCGTCAGGGCTGGCTGTCACCAGGAGATGCCAAGGAACGAGAGAAATAAAAGATCCACCCTTGATCGCCCCCAGCCACCCCACAGTGGACTCACAGGAGCAACCCTAGCTCCCGGTTTGAGATGAGGAGAGTGGGCTTGCCCATTTTGTGATAAACCGGGCATGGGATCTGGTTAGCTGCGGCATCAAATGTGTTTGACAACCCTGACTGCTGCAGCTACATCTTATGTGCTGCTGGTAGCACATATGGCTTGTGTGATGTCTTCTCTCTCCAGGCTTTAGGGTCTGCCATGGTTGGGGGAGAAGGGCGGGAAATATCAGGGAGAAAAAGAGCAGCAAACACACATCGACACTTGCTGGGTGGCCTGAGAGAAAAACGCTGCCTAAACCAATGTTTGCCTTTTTAGTTTATTTTAGAATCATAGAATCATAGGATGGTTAGAATTGGAAGGGACCTTAAAGATCATCAAGTTCCAACCCCCCTGCCATGGGCAGGGACACCTCCCACTAGAGCAGCTCAAAGCCCCATCCAGCCTGGCCTTGAACACCTCCAGGGATGGCACATCCACATATATGAAATTGTATCATTTCATAGGTAATATGCAGTTGATAATAATTATAAATATATTTAATGACTATGTCTACAGTGTGTGTGGTACACACTGCCAGTGACTGCATGGCTCTGCCATCAGAGTATCTGGCACGGCAGTGAGGCGTGAAAGCCACATGGATCTTTGCTGTTCCATGCACTGATTATTCAGTTCTTCAAGCGGAGAGCCGCTTACCCTCCTGCATCCTTCTTCCCCTGCCTTTCATTACCAAACTCTTTTGGAAAGCCAAGGAAGCAGAGCACAAAATCTTTTCTTTAACGATATTTAGTCAGTGATGTTCAGCGTCACAGGGCCCTGATGATGTGAAGAACTCAAGCATAGTTTTATTTTTAACTTGTCTCTCTTGCTGCTTTCAAAAACAACAACAAAATGTGATTTCTGTGCTTCTCTGCTTTGGCTGCTGGACCTCTCCAGCCATGCCAGGCTTGGCAAGGGCACAGGGTGACTTGGCGAGAGGAGACGAGGGTTGTTTTATTTGGATGGGGGTTGGACTGCCAACACACACATGTGCTTCCTGCCTTCCTGTGGCTCCCCTCCTGCTGTGGCTGACACGATTCTGCAGACTCTGAGGTGAGACCTGTACTGCTCTGCCAGCAGGTGAGAAGAGGTTTGCAGGACCAGGGTCACCCAAGGGAGGGTTTGGGGCTGGTGGGGCTGAGAGCTGCAGCACTTCTGCGTGTAAGAGGCTCATGTAAGAGCTGGGGCTCAGGAAATTTCGGAGGCTGCGTTGCTCATGGGTTGTGCAGGCATGAGGCTCTGGGGAGGGAGGTGAGTGTGAGCTGCCCTCTCCCTGGGTGGGTGAAATTAAGGTTTCAATGGTAGGATTGTCACTGTGAGACTGGGTCACGGCTCCTTCCTGAAAAGAAGTTTCAGATTTGTGCCCTCCAAAGCTGACTAAACCCCACGGGGCTGATCTTTACTCAAGGAACAGAGCAAGGACTGCAGCAGGGCTGGGGTTGGTGCCTTCAGCAATACCGAACAAAGCCAGCAGCACCCTCATTGCACTGGCTCATGGCTCTTTTGGGGCAATGCAAAGGTGACAGTCCCTGAGAAGCACCTCTACCAAGGCTGCTGGTGTATGAAGACAGGGAGGAGCTGTCAGCTGGAGCTGACTTAGCTTCGCTGCCCGAGTTTTCCCCTTTTCCACTTTCAGCCCAACAAGTCAAGGCTCAGTGTGGGTTCTGGCCAGCTCAACCAACCAGTTTGCTTGGTTATCACAAGCCCCTAGGATCAGACGGTATCTCTTCTAACCACCTGCTCCTTAGCCCCTTCATGTCTCTCCATGCCACCCTGCTAATCCTCCTTCCTCCTGTGCTCGGCACTCATTCACTGACTGGTTCACAGGCGTCTGCTTCCTCCACCTCAGCGAGCATCCCTCCCCTCCCACACAAACACGTCTGGCTTTGACCGCTTTCCACATGATCATCTTCTGCATTTCTGAAGCTCTTTGCCAGCCTTTGGTTTTCCTGGGCACCAGGAGGTGTTCTTTCATCCACGTCTGTCTTCTGGAGCAAGCTGCTGACTCATTAATCCTCTTTGGGTGCTCTAAAGTGCTTTCTTTCCAGAGCAATACAGCTGGAATTAATCTTGCTACAAGTTGTGTGGTAATAAATAACAAGAGTAGCCCAAGATGGGTACTTTACTTCTTTCTCTCTGTTTTTTTCTCTCTTTTTCTTTTTCTTTTTTTGGGTGCACAACTTCTCACCTGCCAAACCCAAACTGCTGCTTTGGCAATGAAATCAATAACAAACTTCTGGGTCTGCCCACTTGGTCTCACCAGAGAAACATACCATTAAGTCTCAGTAAGTCTGATTTAATTGCTTTTTTTTTTTTTTTCCTTTGTGTGTGTATGCTAAAAAAAACACCAAACACACAAAAGAAAACAAAACCCAAGCCTGATAGAGCAGCAGCTAGCAAATCAGAATTGTTGCATGCTTTCCTGGAGTGGAAAAAACCCTTCCTCTGGCTGTCAGAAGGATGTTTCCAAGCAATTTGCATTCTTTCTCCACTGCAGGAGGGTGGGATTTCCAACTCCCACCCTCCCCCAGCAACACAGCCATGGTTCCCTCTCTGGAAAAGCTGCATTAGTGCAGAGACTCAAACTTCTGCACTGCTGGCCCTGTGTCCCACCCATGATGGCACAAAACATCTCCCCACACAAGAGTTGTCCCTACGGGTGCTGCTCCATCACCTGCTGACCTACAGACTGGGAGGTGGAGGTAAACTGCTGCCTTTGCTGCATATGATGGGTCCCATTGTAAGACCCTGGGGAGCTCAGCATGAATTTGGCAGAGAAGAGCGTGCCTGGTCTTCAGGGGTGACACATCTCCCAGCTGTGCGCATTACCTATGGACTGAGTGGCAAACACTTCAGGCTCCACTTTCTAGGGACATCCTGCTCCCGAAATCAACCTTTCTGTCATGCTGAGGTGGCTCAGTTGATCTCCGAGGGCCACCTCTGCCAGCCCTAAGCCACTGTCCCTGTCGGCCCATTCACTCCCACTTGCAGGGCCCTGCCTGCACAGTGGGTTCTGCATGAACACAGCTCTTGCAGCTTTTCTTGCTTGAAAATTCTTCCCAGGATGCTGAGCCCAAGCCCTGGAAAGGAGGTTTAGGCCATGCGGGACTTGTCTCAGGGCCAGCTCAGAGCAGCTCCTACCCCTGCAAGTGGCTCTTGAGCACCCTGTTCTGGTCCTGCTCTCTCTGGTGGGGACAGCCTGGCACAGCTCTGGGTCTCTTTTAGCAGGTCTATTCATAAAGTCCAATTAATGTTGTTTATGCTCAATCTGCAACTGAAAGGAAAAAAAAAGTGACGCTACGCTTCAGTTGGTCCAAGAGTGTGAAGAGATAAATGTAATTACAATAAATGCAATACATTGAGAGATGCTACTGTTTAATTAAAAAATATATGAATTATGCATGTATCTCTTCCACAGCACTGTATGGACTGGAGCAGTAACTGAATACATTCAGCTCTAGCTTCCCTGTGAGAGGATGGAGATGCCTAGGAAGATGGAGACTGCCTTTCATGCAATTTGCACAACATCTGACTTAAAACTCACACTTTTTAGGGGTGCAGAACTGCAGAGAAGGAAAGCAGTGAGGTAGAACACCAATACATGCTCCCCAGGAGGCCCTACAGGCAGTAGCAGCCTGCAGTTTTGGGGTGCAAAGCCTTATGTGGGACTTACAGGCTGGCTGAGAACTGCAGTGGACCAGCAAGGATAGGAGAGGTGGGCAGGATTTGGTGATGGAAATATCCCACCACCTGCTGCTCCTGGGAGCATCCCAGGGCCAGCACTGCCAGCCCCACCCTGAAGTGTCACTGTCAGACACCTGGGGCTCAGCTCAACAATCAGCAAACTCACTGCAAGCTATTTCATTAATATGCAATGGTGTCTTTTTATAAAAGCTCTGCTGTCCTTTAGGGCAAAGAGAAGATTTTCTCTATCAAGGCAGAGTGTTGCTCTTAGCAGCATTGCTGAGCTCGTCCCAGCAGACTGTGCCCAGGGCTGCACCATCAATCTTCTGTTAAAGGCTGCCTCCTGCTCCTATCCTCGTTTACCAAACATGGTGGAAAAAACTCTCATGAGAGAAAACAGGTCCCATTAGAGTTTGTAGAAATTCAAACTGTCCATTATGAAATTAAAATAGGAAACAAAGTGATTGGAGGGAGGGAAAGCCTCCTCTCCCTAATCACTTAATAGAAACCCATACGTCTCGTTAAAGCTTGCAGTAAATCACGCCTCGTTATCAGCCAGATATGCAAGCTTAAGAGAACTGGATGCAAATGTTCATCTGTAGCTAATTTAGTGTTGATTTCTTCCTCATTTCCACGCCTTGCAGAAAAGAGAACAGACAGATTTTTTCTTACCCCAGCCCTGCCCCAAGAGTCTTATAAAAACTCTCTCTTTTTCTTCCGGGGAAGCCTAGGCCTGGGTTTGACAAGGCACTTAAATGCATGCCCAGCCTTAGAGTGGGACTGGTCTCCCTTCCGAATAGAGTGGGGTAGTTCAAACAGTCGCAGCGAAAGCACTTGCCTGGACTGTGCCAAGGTTTTAAATCACGAGATAATCTTACTAGCCACACTTGGTATGTTATGCTCAGCTGTTTTCTGGGTGCTTTTCTTGTTGATGAGAAGAATGATACACAGCAAAGGTAAGAAGCTGCAGCCTGCTCCCAGAAAGGTACGGGGAATTACTCTCCTCTCTGTAAGCGGCGTGGTCAGGTTGGGTAAATCCTGGGGACTGAACCTCACCTGTTTGGTGTGCACTTACTCAGGGTGTACACACACCTCAGCTGCTGTGTGAGGGTGGAGGTTACAAGGCTGCTGGGGCAGAAGCGCTGGTAGGAAAGTTTGTTGGGCACCACACAGAGGATCAGCTTGAGCTGGGAAAAGAAAGAGTCCTGTGCTGTGGACAGGCCTGGGAGTGGAAGGTTTTCTGTGGAGGTTGGGTGTCTCCAGTGTTCAGGAGGAGGAAAGGCCAAAAGCAGCTGAAGCCCAGAAGAGACTTATGGCTTCGAGCATCCTGGTCTAGTAGGAAGTATCCCTGTCCATAGCAGAGGGGTTGAAACTAGATGATCTTTAAAGTCCTTTCTAACCTAAACTATTCTATGACTGTTTGTTTTTTTTTTTCTTTGAGCTTTGCTAGGGTGTGTGCTCTGTTCTCTGCACCCTGAAGGCAACAGGAGCCTACAGAAAGGCAGAGGAGGACTGAAAGCTGTGATGTGAGCTACTGCTGTTTATTTGGTGATGTCCCTCTCCTGCTCATGTCCCTCATGTGCCAGTGCCAGCCTAGGTTTGCTGTGAGCCCTGGCTCCCCAGCCAGGTTTGAGGCTGCCTGTAGGTTACATCTGGACCTGGATACATGGTAAGAGGCTTTTAGGGTTACTCTGAGGTACCTTTTTTGAACATGATATAGATAACGAGTCTCAAGAATTGAGCGTGAAACCTGGGTGAGGAAGAGGGGACATGGAGAGATGTCCAGGGACAGGATGCGTTTCACAAACTGTCTGTGGGAGCTTGTCACTGAAATGTGGGCCACATAAAAATATACCTGTAACCCCTGGCTTGCAGAGCCCAAGATGATCCTTCTCTTTTCCTTCCCTTCCCTTTCCTCCTGAGGGTAGGGCCCGTACCTGCTGCTTTAGCAGCTGTGGCTGCTTTCTAGCAAGGGAGTAGTGAGGAATGGTTGAGAGCTCTCGTGAAATGTCTTCTGAAGGCTTGAGCTGTTAAAATTCAAATACAGAAAGAGGAGCTCACCCTTCTTTTTTTGTGAGCTTTCTGAGAGGCAGTAAGAGTCCAAACACAAAGCGAAACTCTCACAAATGGCTGAGCAAAACCACTCAAGCTGGGAGAAAGTACTTCTTTAAGCTATTCTTCCGCAAGCACTGGGAAGCACAGTGTGGGTGGAGGTCTCCTGTTTCTTTGAACTGAGGGAGACGAAGGGGGTGGGAAAGAGAGTTGCATCAAAGTCTGTGGGCAGCAGAAAACTTTGGTTGCTTCATAGGTGACTTTTATGTGTTGGTACAAATAGCTGAGACCAGCATGCTGTGAGTGACCACTTCTCACCAAGCAAGGGTTTTTCTATCTTGTCTTCTCAATGCTCTTGGAAAGAACTGTAATAAAATTAAAATGGGTCCAGGAAAGGTAGAAGGGAGGAAGGAAGGAAGAAAAGAAAAAAGAGGTATTTAGAAGAAAAAAAAAATATCTGTTATTGGGGCATTTAGAAATTGCTGAGCTATCCAAACCACCTGCACCTGAAGGATTTAATTCTGATTTTTCTCAGCATCTGCTGATTCAGTCATGTACAGCATTTCATTTTGTGCTGGTAAAATTATTAGAGATTCTAAGAAGCTCTTATTTATTTATCAAAATAAATGCCACAAGCGTCTCTGGGTTTCCAGTGCTGGACCTTTCAAGTCCATTATAACCACAAATGGGGCAAAGCCATTTGTGTGCAGCCTGACAGTGAGTCATGACAATTGCATGCTACAATACCAAATCACAGCAACAGAATCGGATGAGTAATCTTGGAGCTTGCCTTCAGGCAGCTGTCTGGCTGATCTCACAGATCTCACTGCACTGCAACAAAATGTCAATGTTTTAATGCCTTTGACATTTCTTTAGCTTCAAGAGGCAATAATGAATCTTTCTTGGTTGGTTACTTACTAAGAGGTGATTATATCAGAAAAAGCAGCCAATTCTTCTTATCTGAAGAGACAATACTGGAAATAATCTTTTTTTCATTGAATTTAAAAGTAACCAGCATCAAATAAAAGCCCAGTTAATTAACTAAAGTCATCGAACAGTCCTTGAATGGATTTAGTTTCAAGTAGCAGCTAAATGGATTTAATGCCTAAGAACCATCCAGACACCTCAGGCGAATCCTGCCTCTTCTGTTGCTCCAGAAGTCCACGATCAAGGCAGTGCTGTTTGTAATGCACACAGCAGAACAAGGTTAGGCTCAAGGCTTAGTAAGCAAGTCTTACTGCAGCTCATGAGAGGGTATGGGCCAGATGCCCACTGCCGTGAGCTGGCACAGCTCTAATCAGCTCATGGCCTGCACAAATACCTTCTAAGAAATGGGAGCAAATAGAGCCTGGTGGAAATCAGCATATATCATCAAGTTACTAAAGGGTTGAGGTAGAGGACGAGGCTGCCAAGTAAAGGAATATGATGTCTGTGATTTAGACCTGCTTGGAAAAGATTACGTTAGTAGGTAGATATGGTGATGCAGATGCTCCTTCTTTGTACAAAGGTAGATGCTGTTCTGTACCCACACAGATCTGTAGGCCAAGATAGACACATATAATATCTCTTCTTTTTTTTTTTAATTATTTGGATTAACAGCAAAGGTGTTACCTAAAAGTCTGAGTAGTGTAAAGTAACAGAAACTTGATGAGCAAATAACCCTACAACCTCTTCAGGTCAACACCAACAGGATACATTCTTGACTTCACCACAGCGGTCCCACTGACCCACTTCTCACCTTGTGAGAAATGCTGTTTCACACCAGTAAAGCTCCATCAGATGGTGATACTTTCCCTGCCTGGGGTTAGGTTTCTTAGCTGGCAGACTTAGCAACATGTGGGAGGTTTCACACGTCCCATATGCTTCTACTCCTTTGTAAACACACAGGTCTGCAAATCTGGCTGAAAATAAAGTGAACAGCAACCCTTGACCTGCTAAGAACTGCCTATCTCCTTTCAGATGCCACTTTTCCATGTGAAGCATCCCTGCTGTGATGGTTCTGTAAGGGCTTCTGTGTTCATTTTTCTCTTGTTCTTCATCATTGTGAGCTAAACAGTCAACAGCTGTTTTGGAGGGAAAAGGGGAATGTGGCAGTAGGCAGGACATTGATGCCCTAATTGAGGAAAGGAGGGAGGTGTGTTGGTAGTCCTCTCTGGATCCTTGAAGCATTGTCCTCCCTTTTTGATGCTCACTGCAAAGATTTGCTGAATACAAGTACATGGTAATGTTCTGATTGTTTTGCATTTGCTTTCTGTGGAATGCACAGGATCTTTTAAACACAATTTGCTTCCAAAAGCACAAGGAGAGAAAGGGAAAAAAAAAAGAAAAAAAAAGAAAAAGAGAGGAAGAAAGTGTGTTTTGTGTGTGAGCTAGCACTGTTTTCTACAGCTTCATTTCAGATAACAGAAAATTTGTGAGAAGAAAAATTTTCTTTTTAGGTTGCCTCACTATTGCTTATGGTCAGAAAATTAAACATTTGGGAAACAAAAAAGTGGGCTTTCTACATCTTTCATTGAAATATGAGCACAACAGTTCACACCAAGTTAAAATGTGATCAACAGAATAGATTAAATGAATCTTCTCTCAAAGATAACTTTTAATGATGATGTGATTCTCTGGAAGGGAAAAATGATTTTTACTGTTCTCATTAAAAAATTTCAAATAGAAAAACAAATTACATTTTGTATCACTTTCTCTTTAATGTGATTGAATAAGGGATGAGTTTAATGAAGACAAAAATCTCCATGTTAATAGTCTTGATTAAAGGGGCTTTTAAATAGTTTATCTGCCTGGCAACATTCCATCTGAAAGTTCTGCAGAGGAAGATGTCTTTCATGTTGTATTTAAATGCTTACTATCCCTTTGAACTCTCAGTCCACTTATTTGAACTATTCTTCCTTTCTAACCCATGGAGTGAGCTCACCATGAGGTGCTGGTAATGTCACTCCCTGGGGAACTCCGCTGGCTTATTTGAACCTCAGGCCAGCAACCAGGGGAGTATGTCAAAGCTCACTGTGATCTGCTGCCTCATTTCAGTGCCAGCCCTACAGCAGGGACCCATGGCATCTGTGTGGATGCATCACCTGGAACAATGAAGCCTTGATCTCATCTGTGTGCCTCGTATGATGGTAAGAATCAATAGCTTATAAACAGTGATCGTGGTTCAAGACCATGTTACTCCTGTGGTACTCACTGAGCAGAAATACTGAGGAGGGCAAAGGGAGACAGGATGGGCAGGTTCCTGAAAAAAACAAGGCTGTTAGATGTGTGTGTGAATAATAACCAGAAAAGGTTGTTTGTTTTTTTGTAAAGCCTCCTACTTTTTTTTTTTTTTTTTGCCACTGGTGGCTACCATAACCGTTGTCTTAACTTCATTTTCTGCTATTTTCCTCACACATGCTGAAAGCAAAGCAGTGCACAGCTGGAGTCACTGTGGGTGTCCTATGGCCCTGCATACAACTGCATCCAGGAGTACTTTCCTTTTTACTCAGCTGCAATACAATTCAAGGATCTGACAATGTCAGGTTAAGTGAGCAGCTCACCTGAGGGGTACACAACTGTACAAATCACAGAATGGTAGGGGTTGGAAGGGACCTTTGGAGATCATCTGGTCCAATGCCCCTGCCAAAGCAGGTTCACCTGGAGCAGGCTGGACAGGAACACATCCAGGAGGGATTTGAATATCTCCAGAGAAGGAGACTCCACAACCTCTCTGGGCAGCCTCTTCCAGTGCTCTGTCATACTCAAAGTGAAGAGATGTTCCTCATATTGAGATGAAATTTCCTGTATTTGAGTTTGTGCCATTTGCCCATTGTCCTGTCACTGACCACCACTGGAAAGAGTCTGGCACCATCCTCTTGGTACCTGCCCTTTAGAAATACAGACCACGGGTGCTTGCATTTGTTAAGAAACTAGCCAACTTGCTCCTCCATCACCTCAGAGAAAAAAAAAAAATTAACCTGGTGGGACAAAAGAATGATACGGTCCTCTGAACTGCTCCTCTACTGCCTAGTCACAGAGGTGTGAGGGACTGATCCATAAACAGGTGCTGACATGAGCAAATGAGAATTGTTATTCCAGAGAGCACAAAGCCAAAGGTTCAGTTCCCTCCACATCTCCCCAGATGGTCATTGTATCTTCTCCTCCTGGAAAGTGAAGTGAAAGCAGTTGATGAATGGATCAAAGTGCTTGTTCTCTTGTCTGTGCAACAATTACGTAGCAGAGGTTTTGCTGGTGAGGGGTCTAGAGCACAAGTCTTATGAGGAGAGGCTGAGGGAGCTGGGGCTGCTTAGCCTGGAGAAGAGAAGGCCAAGGAGAGGCTTTATCACTCTCTACAACTACCTCAAAGGAGGTTGTAGCTCAGCAGGTGTCAGTGTCTTCTCCCAAGCAACAGGAGACAGGACAAGAGGAAATAGCCCCAAGTTGCAGTGGGGGAGATTTAGATTGGATATTAGGAAAAATATCTTCACTGAAAGGGTTGTCAATCATTGGAACCAGCTGCCTGGGGAAGTGGTTGAGTCACCACCCCTGGAAGTATTTAAAAGATAGGTAGAGGTAGTGTCATTCAGGACACGGTTTAGTAGTAACTTGGCAGTGCTAGGTTACCGGTTGGAGTTGACAATCTCAAAAGTCTCTTTCAACCACAACGATCCTATGATTCTATGTCTCTTATGCTAAAAGGCTATACACTTTGCTATTTCAGAAGGCTAAGCAGCACACCTGATGAGCCAGAGCAGGCAGCAAGGCGAGCTGGTGACTGTCATGGTTGTGCATGGTCAGAGGAAGAAGTTTTATTGCCTGCAGTAACCTAGCAGTGGGAAGGGTGGGGGTGGGATTGGAGAGGAGGAACAGGCAGGACCAAATAGGAAATTCTGGGGTAGGAGAAGATGCTGAGGGTTTACAGAGTGCACCTAGCATCCATTCAGGCCATCTACCAGCCCCCTCTTGGGGTCAGGTACCTGTCAACCCCTGCCAGGGGTTTGGATAGGAAGAGTTAGAAGGAAAGCAGCACAAGGATATGAGAACTCTGACAACAGAGGTCAACCAGTGAGGAAAAGGGGAAGTGGTGTGAGGGTCAATTTTTCAAACAAGGGTCAAGGAAGCACCAGAAATGTTTATTTTCATGATCCTGCCTACACACTAGTTAAACTAGCACTTGTTAGCACAGCCTGTGCTGTCCATGTGAACATCCCTCAGGCCTGTAGCCAGCTCAATACTTGTCCTTCTGTGAAACGGAGCAGGATGACTTTCTCTGTTAAAACTACAGTGCTGTGGAAGAGCTGGAAGAGCTCCGTTCTCCCCCTAAAGCTGAAACACCAATACTGCATCTCAAGCCTACACCGGTCTCTCAGTTCTCTTAGAAGATATGCAAAATGCCACTGGGTCCCTTCTTTAACATTATCAGAAGTAAAGTAAAATAGTCTTCTTCTAAGAAATTGTGACTTCACTTAGCTGTAATTCTGAAGGTCAATTTCATAAGCATGGGGCCATGGCTGGAAGGATGCCTGCAAGTTCTTAAAAGTAAGTGGTTAAATATGATCTTGACAATTGCCCCCAAAGAAGAGCTCAAATAGAAAAGAGGAGATAAAAATAAACATTGCTCAACCCTTTCATTCATCGCAGGCTGTCAAACAGGACAGGTGCTGTGGAAAAACTCATGTGTGATTGTGTCATTAGAAGTTGAGTCATCATGCGAGGGCAGGGAGCTGGGTGGAGGGGCTGAGGCGACCGCCAGCAACCCTAACTTCAGAAGAGAGTGATCTTCAGAGAAGGGCAGGTCAGAAGCAGGAGTTTCTTGCATTTTGAGAACTTCCTTTGAACTGGGAATAAAAAGCCAAAATTTCCTGTGGATAAAACTAAGCAAAGTATCCAAATGCAGGTTTCTGCTACTGCTAGACTGGATAGTAGCAAACAAAGGAAATATTAATATAATAAGAGCAGTATTATGTCATTAGTTTGAGAAAAATGCTAGAATCAAACAAGAACTCTGATTCCTGAAAAAAAACACCAAAACTGAAACTCTTCTCTTGGTATTCACTTTGAAAATATTATCAGTATTGTTACTTCCCTACACATGAGAGTTTTGATGAGTCTGAGGCTTTTTTTGCTTTGTGTTGTTTTAGCAAATGGCAACGCTTCTGAAAATACAACTAAATGCTGAAACACTTCATGAGAAGAAGCATTGCTTACTATGGATGGAAAAAATTGCTGTTTCGCTAGCACTGGTGCTACACAACTTCAGCTCCATCTTTCAGGGACTTCCTGGAGCTGGGACTAGAACAGCACCCAGGCCCTGCCTGACAGTTGTGGTTTTGCTTGGAGCTTGCACAACAAAATCAGAGTAGCTCCTCAGCCAGTCCCACTGCGCTGTTCACCTGCATATGGCCAGGGTACAGAAGGGCTGAAGTGAGTGGGCAAACGAACCTCTCCTGGGGATGTGCAGGAGGAAAATAAGATGGCAGTTTGAAAGTGCCTACGTCACGCAGCAAATCCCAGCTTTATTGCTTTTCCTACATTTGGGTTCAGGGTTTGTGCACATCTACTCGTACGTAGAAAAAAGATCTCAGCCCAGCATGGCCCGGGCTTGGTGAAGCTGCCAGGTGCTTGGTAAAGCACCACAGCACTGCAACTCCCTCTGAGGAGTGGTGCTTTTATGCTTAGTGCTCTTTTCCTATCCACTGCTGCATTTTGGGGGTGTTGGCATATACAAATATTTTACTGTGCAGAAGAACTGGACGTCAGACAGCGGAGTGTGGATTTCTCTCCAAGGACCATATGGATATCAGGGTTTTTTTTCCCCTGTTTTCCTTCTTCCCTGTTGATGAGCACTGTTTTCAGTAATGCTGTAAAGACTATTTTCCTGTCGCAGATTGGCGTAGCAACAGCATCAGAACAAAATTCAAAAGCATTGACTTAACGACATACTGAAATGGCTTCAGAATTCATAATACGCTCTCATTTATTTGAAATACAAGGGCAGTGGTTATTGCACAACATTCACCTCAGGCTGTTGGAAGCCTTTCTTCTGTGCACGTGTTGACTGCCAAATGAAGGTAAGCCAGTTAAATACCTGTTCTTTAATTAGGTTTATCCTTGTAAACCTCTGTATGAAAAACACGGAAGTAACCTTAGGATATATTATGTAGTTTCACAGTAGAAACAAGAAAATGTAAGTTTAGTATCATTTATTGCTAGTGTCATGTGAAGATCTTGACAAGAAAATTCCATTTATCAACGATTTATCAATGCTACAATCTTTTTTTGTTAGCAGAAACAAGGGACATAGCTGTGGTTAAAGCTCCTCTCAAGGAAGCAACTTTTCTCCTAACAACTCTCAGATACGATGTTTTTAGCCACACACTTAGAAACACGTATGCTGGTTAATCTTGGCCATTACACAATGTTTTGTTCTGTTCAATAACTCTGTAGTTTATGAAACATTCCTGTATTCTACTATCTATGGATAAATGAACTATGTTGAGCCCTGACTTCATTGGCATTGTGAGATGTACAACCTGACTTCACTAATTTTAATATTAGTAACAACTGGAGTAAATAAAAATATTAAAAATGTCTCCTTTTTTAACTTAGTTTACAAGCATTTTGAAACAAGATATATCCCAGCTCTCCAAAGTTGCTTGCTGCCATCATGCTGTTAGCAGCACTATGGAATTTTTGCTACATCAGAGTAAATTGTTTTATGCTCAGTTCACCCCGGCATCCAAGGTTTAGAGGCTCTTACACACCTTGTGGATGTTAACAAAGCCTGCAAGCAGGCTTTTGAGAAGCTTCACTCCATTAGCGAAATCTGTTTCGTACCCAAAGTCTTCAGTATCACTGACTTTCACTTGCTTTAAATGGGAACAAGAGAACAGGCTATTTTAAAGTCAGCGAAGTCACTTGTGCACCTCTCTCTTCAGCCCAAACGACTGCAGATAATACACATGGGTGTGCTTCAGATAACAGCATGCAAAGAGAGAAGCCTGAGGCAAAAGCCAAACTGTGCGCTGCAAAGTCCCTTCAAGTGCTGAGCCTTTACCTCGCTGCTGCTGAAACACAGAGAAACCTCCCCCTTCCAGTCCCACAAAGGCTTTCCAGCATTTCAAGTGTGTGTCTTGCTCAGTCCCTACCTCCAACAGCTGATGCCTTTCACTAATTAGCTGGTATATATTTAGAGACTGCAAGAGGCAGGGGAGCGCAGGGGTGACTCTGGTTGCCTCCTGCTCTCCCCAGGGATCACCTTTGGGCTCCGGGCTCCCGGTGGGGGGGTGTCTCTGGGCTGTGTCCCTTCGGTCCCCACTCCGGGAAAAGCCCTAATTCTCGTCTTGCCGCCTGGGTGAGCAGCAGTTTTTGGGGCACCTGTCTGTAGTTCGGTGGCTTGGTGCCGCTCGGCGGCGGGCGGGCGCTATTGCCGAAGCCCCGCTCCCCGGCGGGGAGCTGACAGCATCTGTCCTGGGGGCATCGTCCCCACCTTAGGCCGGGGCATGACACCGTGTCCGGGGGAAACTCGCCTTTACCCCCCGCCCCGCGACTTCTGCACTCTCCTCCTCTATTTTCCACCCTCCACCCCTGCCCCTCCTTCCTCAGAAGGAAAAGCTGCGTTGTAGCTGTAACATAATGCTTGTCTCGTTTGAGGATGAGAAGTCTTGTAATCCAGGTCCCCAAAAGTGGGGAGGAGGCACTGGGGATGGCTGAGCAGGGGTCCAGTAGGGCCGGGGAGGAAAGTGGGGGACACACCAGGGTCCCAAAAGGCAAATTTTGATCCTGTTCCTGGAGCCTAAGGTCTGGGGGCTGCCCTTTGCCTGGGCTCCAGCATTCTGGAGAATTAGCAAACTCCCCTACTCCCAGAGTTATTCCCTGGGCAGTCTGGAGCAAAGCATCCCTTCCTGTAGCTTTTACCAAGGAGTGAGCAGGGTGTAACCTACGATCCCTTGCTTCCTTAGCAGGTGATGCCTCAGGACGTATAGAAAGCAGCTTCACTGCAAGGGAGCAAGCCAGAAGGAGCTTCCCTGCTGATTTCTCCTGCCTGGTTACGTTCACCTGGAAGACAAAGGTATCATTTATTATTTTTATTCATAATAATAGTAATTATTATTATTATTACTCCTGCTGCTGCTTTTATTTAGACTCAGAGCTGAGTCTGGACTGGGGAAAGTTTTAAATAACTGCTTAAATGACTGTTTTCCAACAGGCAGAACTTACTGAACTTATATTGCAACTCTTCAGATGGAGTTTCACAAGGGAACAGGGTTTTCTCTTTCTTTTTTTTTTTTCCCCTCTTATTTCTGAGGTCTTAACTAATTAGGATGAAATGACATTGTCACACAGAAAATTAATTGAATTCTGCCAGTACTGCTTAAACTCCTTAAAACATTCCTACCTAAATGAGCTCTTTGCTAATATGAGCTGAATTTTTCAGCTCCCTGAGCCAATTTTTGCACAATCAGTAACTGGTATTTACGCACAGGGAGGTCTCAACGCAATGCCCTCTATTGCAAGTTCTAATAAAAGGCTGCTCTGTTTTGGCTTCTTATTAGAATAACACTATAAATAGCCTCTTTGTAACAAGGACTTTCTAAAAAATGTGAAAAGTTTTGCTCCAAAACCTCCTGGTGTACATTGTGCCACCATCTGGCAGATCTGGCTCTCAGGGTAGGTTCACCTCCCAACACTGCACTCACGCTGGGGCAGCAAAGAGTGCCAGAGAGCTAAAAACATGCAATCTTGGGAGAAAAACCAACAACAAAAAACCCTCCTGCATAGTTTTAATATACCTTGGGAAGGGCCCGTAGTGCTTATTGAAGCAAAACTCATACTGATTTAGTGTCTTGAGGCTGCTGGTCTCAGTCTTTAGATTGGTGTATGTTACACTTTCGGAAAAGAACTTGGAAACACTGCTTTTTTTCCTACATTAGATTAATTTTATAGAAAGAGTGCAGTTGTGAACAGTATTGGCTGCAGAGGCATGATTGCTCTTGGAGCAAGACCAGATTCACAACTCAGTGGAGGCAGAAAAAGAAAGATCTACCAGTGCTGAGCAAAAGATGATCTAATGACCTAATGTAGTTTTTATTTGGATGATAACATATTTAGTGTTTGCATTTTCTTGCCTTTCTGCAGAAGACCCAAAGCAGTACCATGCCTCTAAAAAAGCTTATTCATCTCTCAGCTTGGCAGCTTTCAGAAATAGCACACGTTATATTTTCCTCCACAGTATTTCAGTTTTCCTAAGGCGATCACTTAGTTTTTACTTTTCTTGTAGGGGATATCCTTAATGAATTGGCATTCGACATGTTGTTTTTCCTTCATCAATCAGCTTTATACAACATCACAAAAAAACTCTGATTGCAAGAAGTTCCTTGCATATTTTTCTCCCATACTTTAGTCTAAGTAACTGACACAGCATGTTTTTGTAGAGTCACAAGTAGTTACCTAGAGCACAGGATGAACAACTATTAATGAAATTGGGCTGACTTCTCAATTTCTAAAATTTGTATTGTTGATTAATAAAGGAAAGCCCAAGATAAATTACCGGCAGAGTAGATACATACACCCCATGGAACAAGATTGTAGTGAGGATTTGAGAAAACTGTATGAATTACATATTCTTGTTCTGGCTATTGCAGAGCTGCTGTAAGTGTTGTCTCAGAACTCGTTTTGTGGGTCAGCACTGATGGATACACACTGATTTTTCAATACGTGTTGCTTTGGTGAAAATAACCGGGAGCACAAAATTTGAAGGAGCTTTTTCTGAGACACAGATACGCTGAGGAAGGGGGTGGGAAGAGACAGGGCAATATGAACTTGACCAGTTTCAACTTCTTGGGTTGAACTGGAATGAGCAATAGCTCATCAAGAGCTGAATAAGGAAGTTGAGCCTTTTATAAGAGGACTTTCAAACAAAGAAAACCCACTGGATCATGCAAAGAAGCAGAAAAGCAGCTGGATGGGCAAGAATCCAGCCTAACTGGCTGCAGCAGCTGGGGGAAACTTGTTTGACATGGGTGGTCCCAAAGGATGCTCCATTAGGGGTTTCTGTAGCCTAATGGTCTGCCAGCATCACTGGCCTTTCCCCACTCCTCTCATCAGTTAGGTCACACTCTCATACGACTGATGGGGTTTTACTCTCCTTGTCCTGCCCCAGTATAAGAGCTGCAGCCACTTCTGAATAATGCAGTTAGAGTCTCTGAGACAAGTTTTGGTGTTTTTTTTTTTTCCTGACTGTCCATAATGTAATTTTATTCCTGGAGCTTTAATTTCTAGTCCAAATACCCCTAAGTATGTGAAGCTCCAGGAGAGCTGTACAATGGGCAACAAACAGAGCCAAGACAGAAAGGCAGGATGGGCCTCAGGGGATGGCTGGGGATAATCCTGGTCTGCAGCTCTGGAAAGACACCACCAGAACGAGCACTAGCAGCAAAGAATTGCCCAAGCAGGGCAATTAATCATGCAGTGAATTTGACTGCTGGATTCCCCTGAGGTAGGAGGTGATGGCTCAAGAAGTGGTGGAAACGGCCCCATCTCTCATTCACCAAAAGCAAGAGAACTGCTGTCAGAGGGAGGTGATGACTTCTAACCTTCCTTTTCCCACATGGCATGTGTAGGGTATATCCCATCTAAGAATGGCATTACCAGCACATGCAAGGTGTGAAATACAGCATTTGGAAAGTTTGAGGACTAACACTGTGCAATTACAGCTTAGACTCCTTCTACTAATGTGTTTTTTTTTTTTGTTAATGGCAGCTTTAATTACTTGATCAGATAAGGATCCACCCTGCTGAACTGCTGCCCCATAGGCAGCGCTGTCGCAGTGTAGACCTTTCTGTCTGCTGAAAACTGGAGGTTCTGGTTAGTGCTCCATCAGTCTCAATTTGAAGTTGTTACCTATAAGCAACCCATTTTTGTGACAGGAACAACCTTCAGGCAAACACAAGAGGCTCTACTAAGTAAAGAAATGTGTCTGGAGTATTTTAATTTCTAAGGATTTACTAGAGGGAGGCACACGCAATAGGGTCAGTCTCTTAGCTGTATCTTCACCTTAGAAAATCAGTGCAGCTCCACTGTAATCACAGTCAGTAATCTTAGCAGCTAGATTTAAAATGATAGGTGTCCTGTCGGTACAAGCAATACATGACAAATATCCTAAGTGTTTTCTATAGCTGCAAAGCATCGCCTGTACCGCAGTGTGCTAAAGCCTGTTTCCAAGGAGGAAAAACCAGCATGCAGCTGACAGCTGGTCCCTTGCTGAGCAAATGCTTCTTCACAGGCATTACAACCCTCAGCCGGCTATTTCAAAAAGGAGATGGGGGGCCTTCATCAGGGTTGATTATTGCCAGAAAGAATAAGCTGCAGCCTTATTTTCCTGTTAGCCTAATTTATAAGGGTTTTTCCATTGCCATTTGTTTGCTTGTTTTCCACTGGCCTGGTAAAGTTTGCCAGGCTTGGACCAGCAAGAAGAATGGACTCATTATTTTGCACTAGAACTTGATGTTGTTCTCCCACAGCTTTTTTCCATACACCACTATGGAACACAATGAATTTGTACGCAACCAAAATTGCTTTTGCAACTTATTTTTACCTCTACATGGCTTTTTCCCTATTTGCAGTGAGAGATAGCATGCCACTTTGCTGGTCTGAAGTGTGGAGACATGAATTAACATTGCCCACCAGCTGAGCACACGCCGGTGCTACAAGCACCCGCTCAGGCCAGGGGAATGAACGTGTCCCTAACACAGCTTAGTTTCGGGCAGCCTCAGCGCCCCATCGAAATGTAACTTGCTTCAGTCATCAATAGTAAAAAAGAAAATATTTAAACTGAGGGTTATTTCAATTTTCCAAATATCCTGACTGCTGAGTTTGGCTCTCTCCCTCCCTCCCCGCTGTGATGTTTTGCAGAATTTTCTTCCAGACTCTCAGGAGGGGGAGTGTAACCGTGTATAACAACACAAAAAATGAATTTATAGTTGCAACCATAAGACGGAACCCAAACCCAAGGAAAAAGCCACCATGGTGAACACAGGAGATGAAAGGTCATTGCTCCTCCATCAGCCTGTTGACACCACGACACAGCGAGAAAGCAAATGCATCCCTAACGCCTCCAGCACTGCCTACGAGGGTGCGGACAAGGCTGCGGGCAAGGGTGCGGGTTTTCAGGACATTCATAGCACTGCGATCACATCGCATCGAACACAAAGCAAGCACACGCAACCAGACAGCCTGGGGTTTTACCTGCAACGGACGTCGCGCTGTGCCTTCAGTCCCATCTTAGAAGTGATTAAAAAATAAAAATAATGACCAATAAAACCCCAAAAAGCAACAGAAAACAAACAAGAAAAGAGAATTTCGCCCAGCAGTGACCGAGCGGGATTTATCACGTCCTCCCAGAGCACATGCTGAGAGGTTTCGGTGAATCGAGGCCACGGGGACGGCCCGCTGCTGCCCCCCGGGACGGGGGCACGGTGTCCCGGCGCGGGGGGGCGTGGGTGGCATGGGTTGCCTGCTGCTCCCGGCGGGGGGCTGGGGCAACCCGGCGAGCGCGGACGGCCACCGTAACCCCCCGTTCGGCGGTACCCCCGGCGGGAGGGCTCGGTGCCGGGACGCGGCGCGGGGTGACCCGCACCCCCCCCC
>VXBW01004790.1:268133-286769 GCA_013400375.1 Thinocorus orbignyianus
GTTGGCGGCGGCGGTTGGCGGCGGCGTTCAGCACGAAGGCCAGCGCCCGCCGCCATCTTTCGCCCGCCCGGCCCTGCCGCGCCGGGGAGCGGGGCCGGGAGCGGAGGGGAGGGGAGCCGAGCCCCGGCATCCCAGGCCCATCGGGAACCGGGGCAGCGGAACCCCCGAGGCCAGGAGTCACCGTCCCTTCGCACACCCCTCAGCGGGGTGGCGGGCCGGGGAAGGCTCTGGGGGGCTCCTTCACGCTGAGGCTTCTTGCCTTCCGAGGTGCTGACTGGCTCATGAGAAGCTTTCCGGGCTGCTAACTTACAAGGAGCCCGGGTTTGTGTGTGTTTTTTTGTTTGTTTGTTGTTTGTTTGTTTGTTGTTTTTGTTTTGTTTTTGGTTTTTGTTGTTGTTGTTTTTTCCGTTTTCAAAATGCTCGGCGATGTCATAAGTCGGTAAGAAAGACAGCAGTAGTTGCATCTGAGTTTTCTGTTTTCCTCGTTGTTTTGTTTGCTGCCTTTTTTAAGTCACAAAAGGCAGACTGTTAAAACTCCAGATTTGGGGCAAGGCTGAGTTGATGTTGTCCCCGGTTGTTTGATGCAATATGGGAAAAAAGAAGGAAGAGGTGAGAAGGTAGGATGGCGTGTGACCAGGCTTTTGGTGATGCTCCGCAACAGGATGCAATGAAATTTTGCTAACTTCATACATTTGAACTGGCAAATTTACCCGGGCACCTGATACAGCTCATGGAGGATGTAATTTGCAGGTTACAGCACACTTTTTCAGTCCATGGGTGTTGTCAGAAATCAAGGAAAGTGAATCAGGGCTCCCAAAGTTACTTGTTCCTAAAGTTGTGCGGGGTGAACATTCCTGTGTGTCTGCAGATGCTGTAACTAACTGCAGCGTTTATTTCCCATTCAATGGAGCACTTTCAGAGGATTTCCTAGTTTCACAGCTAGCACTTTGTTCCTCAGTTGGCTAAATAGAAGAACATCCTACTAAATTGCCTGTGTTTACGCAACAGACACAAACTTCTACAATCCAAGACAGAAAAGGTCTGTTTGTAAATGTTCACACTTTCTCTTTGGTGCGCAATGGTACACCAGACAGGGGCTTGCTTGAAGTCACTTACCTCACAAGTGATTGCAGGTCATCACTGCAGGCAACTTTGATAATCTCTTAGCTTTTATTAGAACGCATGTCGTTTTTCACTTCTTTATGGAGGATGTACTTTCAGGTCCTTTTGTTATCCATTCCCACAGCTCTGAATCTGGAACCCTACTTTTATACTTATTACTGTAATTTGTGGCTAAGGAGCCAGATTTACTTCCCCGAGGGCACTAAGAGTGCACAAAGAGAAAGCTGAGTGGAGATCCCTAGTTGTTGGTTGATTGCACTACTCCATGCTCCTGCTGCTTTAACTTTTGCCCTCGGTGTAGCAAAGCTGTGCTCTGGCATCCTTCTCCCTTTTTGACAAATGTAGAAAACCTAAGAAAATTTTTGTTCTCAGTAATCAGTGTTACTTTGGTACCTGGATCTAGGACCATCTGAGCAAGGGATTGCATGTGTGTCAAAGTAGTCCCTCATCTGAACAACTCAGTTATCAGCAGACAAAGTAAATACTATTGGAACCGTTTCTCTAGTATTATTGCTTTTTATTCCTTGCATTTTATTTAGTATTGATTTATTCTGTTCATACAGGTTACCCTTTCCCTACTGCTCCTCCTGTGGATCCATTTGCAAAAATCCGAGTGGATGACTGTGGAAAAACCAAGGGATGCTTCAGGTCAGTCTGAGATAAGAGTGCAGACATCCTTATGTTTGCAAATGCTGACTGATTGCACTGGAGACTTTGGTAAATGATCCATATTCATTGTAATAAATGTTTACTTTTTAAGAACATACTTTGTAGTTAGGTACTGTATTATTTGTGGAAATTAGATTATTCAAGGATGTAGTTATGGACCTACAGTTTCGTGTTTCTTGTATTTTCAGGAAGCACTTAGAAAACAAGGGCTAGGAATGTCAACAGAGTAATACTGAGTGTAATCAATTGTTTTCTGGACTGCTTAAATATTACACATTCTTTCACTAAAAGACTAATAACTACAAACACTTAATTAATGGTACATTATGTATAGCATAATGTAATATGTTTTTCTGACATTGTACCAAAATGCGTTCTTTTAGTTTTTTCTTGCAAAAACGTGATTAAGTTCCATAACAGGAAGTTGCAAGGCAAAGTTACATATATTTCCAATTCCATTTAGGTACGGTAAACCTGGATGCAATGCGGAGACTTGCGACTACTTCCTAAGCTACCGTAGAATAGGAGCTGATGTTGAATTTGAGTTGAGTGCCGACACTGATGGCTGGGTGGCAGTGGGATTTTCCTCAGACAAGAAAATGGTAAGACATGTACAGTTCTTCATGTTGATAGTGTGCGCACTTTTACATGCTGGGATAGAAATGGTTTGTGTTTGATCCATCACAAACAGAGCATAAGGGGCATAAGGAAAAAACCAGTCTTGCTGAAAACTTTTTTTCGTTTGGTAGTGAGGCTGGGAACAGAAACCAGGCCTACTGCCTGCCAGAAAACTGCCTCATCCTTCATAACATGTCTGTTCCCTTCTTTGAGAATTTCAACAGTATTTTGGTTCAGTTCTGAAAGTCTGAATGGTATAAAGTTTTTTGCCTTTTTATTTAAAAAGCCCTCAGAACTTTTCAAGCCAATTCATGTGGAAATGTCCTGTTGCGCTTTATGTCAGTGTTGCTTGGGCAAAAGGCACATCAGAAACTAAATAGCAAATAATTTTATTCTTCAGTAAACCAGCTGATTTTCAGCAACATAAATATGACTTTCACTGTTAAACTTTGGAAATCTTCTTGTTTCTTTCATACCTCTGTGTTGTTCCAGGGAAGCCACAAATATGTGACAAAATTACTTCTGGTAATGTAGACATAACTGCCCTAGAAAGAAGTCTTAAAGATTTCTTACTCTCTCTCCTGGGTTTGGTTTGGTTTGAGTTTATGCTTCTGCCTGTACTTACTTTTTCAATGAAAATGTTTATTTTTCATTTTGTTTCAATGAGCAAAGCAGGAGCATGTACTGTGCAAACTTGAAAAAACCTACACAATAGACAACTTACACAACAATGTTTTGTCGGGGATCTTTGGTTAAATGTTTAGGATTAAAATGCAGTTCATATAAAGAAACACTTGTGAGTATATAAAACAATACTGAACCTATCTCCTAAATCACACATCAGAGGACAGGACTGTTTCTTGTAAGTAGTAGTCTGCAAAAATACAGAATTTAGACATCCTGAGCTAGGACCCACAAAACTGAATGGGAAGGCTTGTGCTGACTTAACATTTTTATCAGACTCCAAATGTGAAGTAGAAAGAAAATGTGAGGGGAGGTGAGGCTTTTCAGTCATTACCATTTATTTTTTAATATGACTGTAAATAAACCCAATAAAGATAGAAGTCTTTTGCGTTTTAAAGAACAGTTCATGTTGCAAGAAAAGAGTTCATGTTTTCAGTGTTGCGAGGAACAGTTTTACAGCCAAGTTTTGGGAAGAGCTTAGATGCCTGGAAATTCAAGTACTTCACAGAGTTTTCAAAGCAGCTCTGGGTTTTTAGGTATCAGACTGTGTGACCAGTTTGTAACTCTGATATACCTGCAGGAGATCCCAGGGTCCCACCACCTGCACCTCATCATCCCCTTGGAAAGCACCTGTTACATGTTACCCCAGGCACAGCAGTAGCACGTTAGGTCTCCGCTTCCAGTAAGAAGAATAAAGTTAGTGTGAAGTGAAAGATTTTGCTTCCAAATTTGCTGTGTGTGTTCTGATGCCCATTAATCAGCTGGACTAAGCCAGCTAGCATTGGTCTTCCTCTCTCATTCTTCTGCTGACTTCATCCTTTTTCATAACTTACAGGATGTTTTGGTGTCCTGGGATACAGAGGCTGTAAGGGTAAAATGGCTGTGGGCCAAACAGCTTGGCTGTGAGAAGCAGGCTGTGCCTTTGAGGTCCTAAGCAAAACAATAAGGCCTGGATAGCTACAGAAGTTCAGGAAAAAAGCCTATTTTCTGTCCTCAAATTTCAAAAAAACCCCAAACTGTGACCTGTTTCTTTGTCTTGAGTAGCATTATTCTTTTCCACTTGCAGGCTTTTGTGCCTAAGGAGGATTTTGTAATGTTATTCTATTAGAGATTCAGAATGCTCTTTTACTTCCTTTTATATATATATTTTTTTTTAATGTGGCAACAGCTATATTTTTGCCTCTGTACTTAAGACAGGGATTTGTACTCAAATGTATAAAAATTAAACTTAGAAAATAAGTTATGGAGCAAGGATGGGCTCAAGAGAGAAGCTAGAAAGGTTGCCTGTAGCAGCATTGAGGTGCAGAAACTGTTCAAGCGTGTGTTTTACCTTGTTGTCCCACTTTTCTCTCATTTTGGTACATCTTACAAATTACAAACAATATTCCCGGAGAGCTGAAATGCACCCTTTTCTTCTCCTTTCCCTATAACAAAGAACCAAGTGCTGATCACACTGGTAGGGCCTGCATTTAATATGTCACTGATACCTGTGGCAGTGGTGTTGAGTAAAATGCCCTTCATCCAACTTGCACAGTGTTTTAATGGTTCTAGATAGTATGCCTTCTATGATACTAAGGCTTTCTACTCCTAAAATTAATGCTAATCCCTGCAAGCCAGTTTACAGTACTCTACCATTTTGGCAGTGTCCTTGAGTAACTGTTTTAGCAACTGGAATTAATATTTCTAATAATGACTTCTACAAGTAATTGTTCTCATACTTCCTTCTGTCTGTTGTTTCTTTGCTTGACTGTAATGCTCAGTGGCTGTTTATGCTATGTGAAGAAGCACATCTTGATTACATTTTTCTTGTATCTTACGGTATTCTGTTACTCCATGCTGAACATTTTCGTTTTCTCGTAAGAGATCCAAGAAGCGATGTTCCTCTAAGTGAACGAGAGAAGAGATTAGAAAAGACAGACAGTAATTTGTGGTATTATTTCCCCGTATTTAGTTGATTCATCTCTGCTGTTTTACTAAATTATATTGGTTTTCTGTCCATGATTTGATGTAGTGGATTTTGTACACACCAAGGATTCAAGGTCATCAGTTTTTATGATGCAGGATCCCAGGACTTCACAAATTACGAAAGAAAGCACCCTTCCACTGGTGAATTAATTATATGATGTCAGGGTGATATTATGTCTTACAAATAGGATATATACATTAGTTAAAATAACTCATAGAAAGAATTAGAAGAGAATTCAGAGACAGGAAGGGTAAGTAAATATTACCATCTACTTTGTGCTTTTCAATCTGATTGAAGACACATGGTTAGGGAAACTAATATTTGTGTATATATAACTTAGAAAGAAGGAATGAGAACCCTAGGTTTTGATTAGTTGTTAATAATTAAACTTATACACATAACTGAGGAAATACTTTGTGACACTTTTGTTTTCCTTCTACCCGTATGTTTTTACCATGTAGGGAGGAGATGATGTCATGGCTTGCGTTCATGATGATAATGGCAGAGTCCGAATACAGCACTTCTATAATGTCGGTCAGTGGGCTAAAGAGATCCAGAGAAATCCTGCTAGAGATGAAGAAGGAGTTTTTGAAAACAATCGTGTAACATGTCGATTCAAGCGTCCTGTGTATGTTCCCCGAGAGGAAACCATTGTAGATCTGCACTTGAGTTGGTACTATCTGTTTGCTTGGGGTCCAGCAATTCAGGGTGAGTAGATTTCCATGCCTGTGACAGAACTAGGGTGCCAAAATTGATAGGTCTTTCAATTACAATATTCTTACTAGTCCTCCTTTTTTAAAATGAACTAAAATTCTAGTAGTGTGAGGCTTAAAAACAGATGAAAAGGGAGGCAAGGTAAATAATAGACCTGTGTCGAGTTTCCTTGGCTATGTAATTATTAGCCCCGCTTTCCAAAGCTAAATTTAGAAGAATTTCAAAACTAGAAATTCTGAATTCCTTTGGAGGATGTTTGTTGTTTACCTGAATTTCATTTGTTTTATTTAGAAGTTTAATTTCACAAAGCAGAGAAATGACCCTGAGAGTGTAATGTACTCTCATACACTGAGAGTGTAGTATTGCATACTCCTCTGGTTTGAAAATTACTTCACTTGTCTACCTGCTTTTTCGTTAGAGTTGTAGAAAAAATGTACCTGACATTCTTTCTTTCTGCCCTTACCTGTTAAAGGTTCTATAACTCGTCATGATATAGACTCACCACCTGTATCAGAGCGTGTTGTCAGCATTTACAAGTATGAAGATATTTTCATGCCATCAGCTGCCTATCAGACCTTCTCTTCTCCATTCTGCTTGCTCCTCATTGTTGCACTGACCTTCTATTTATTGATGGGAACGCCATGACCAATGGAAAATAGCAAGAATTTGTCAGCGGAAGTTTCTCAGGATGGACTGCTCTACAGATGGACGATGCATTTTTCTATTGGAATTTATATCACACCACCATCATCATCTAGCTGCTTTTGAGCATAGTTAGCTTCTCAGAAGAATGAAAAAAACATCTCCTTTGAGTCGCAGAGTGGTAGCAAATCATTTAAGAATAATCAGTGAACAAATCAGTGTTGTGACAACTTCCTTAAAGAAAAGGAGACTTTTGTAAAATCAATATGTGTGCGTGTGTGCGTGTGTGTGTTTGGAAAGGGGTGTCTGTATGTGTGCTTAGGTGAATTTAGTGATGGACATCTTATCAAATAACAAAATTGCCTTCCAAATTGCTCCCAAATAGCAAATTTGGGAGAACTTTATAACACTGTTTGGTAGCTCTGATGCAGACAGCACAACTCCAAGTGCAGTTTCTGAACTTAAGATCAAGATACCAAAAGCAGTATAAAGCCTGCCCTTCGGTAATGGACAATTCTCCCAGATGTTTTTGTATTTATCAAGGTTTACTTGCTCTGGTACTTGCCAAAACTAAACTTGCATAATCAAGCGTTAACATGACTTTTTTCAATGGAAAAGAGGTGGTGAATGTCTTTATAACAACAGTGCTTCAGCAGCTTTCTCAAAAGAAATGGCTACTTCTTTTATGAGTGAGATATAAAGTAATTTTAACAAAGTAATGTAAATTCTCCATATATAGGAAAAAACATAAACATAGATAATATTAAAGTTCCCAAGAAGCCATAGGATGTCCTCCCAATAGATTAAACCATTTTTTCCTCTTTTGATGAAAAAAACAGTAATATTGCTGACATGTAAATATGTTTTTAAGCAGTTGTGTGGTAGTACAAAGTAATCTGATTTTCCGTGTTGTATGCCTGTATATCTGTTCATGTTAAAGTTGAATATGGGCAGCCGGTGTTAACTTACAAAGAAATGGAAATATAATTGAGATTATTTTTTAGGAAAGGTACGGAGTAAAAAGAAGACCAGTATCTTTAGTTTCATCAAACCATTGCTAAAATATAGTTACTGTGGAAAAAGATGAGCTAAAGAGGAAATACATTACGTTTTTTAATCACCAATAAATGTTACAAAGATGAGTGCTAAGTATTACTGAAATTGAAAATGTCAAGAGGTATTTATAAGCCACAGAAATTTATGAAAAACTTTGATTTGTGGAGAATTTCTGTTCTTCACAGAATAAGAAGTGTATGACATGTATACATGTAGTAGTCAAATGTTCTTAGATAAGGTTGCTCACTCACTTCCCAACTTGCATTAAAATTCTATTTAAATAGAATTAAAAATTAATTGTGCCAAAGTTCTATCTAATGTGGTATGCTTGAGGACTCTGTAACATAGGATCTGGTAAAGTATGTGATGAACTGCATTTCTATTTTCACTGTTGCATAAAGTAAAAAGATTAACTAGCTTTGCTGGGTTTGCATCATTATTCACAGACTGAAGTTTGTAGACTAATTGTTTTTAGGCTCAGCCTTCTTCAAATCTATGCTTAAAGTATATGAAATAGGTTTGAAGAGGAACATATTTTCATCACAAACAATTTATCCTTATTTCAAAAGGAAGATTGCTTAGTAATATATACTTTCATTGATATCTTTAAGAATTTGTTCACTTAAAATTGTACTAGAGTTCAGGAGGGGGAAGAGAAATTCAGAATGAAGTGAAATTTTAAAGTGCATGTTGTATCTTGATTTAGTATAAATTACTTCTCTCAAGTTGGATAGTCTACTCATCATCTGATGAAATAGGTAGTGGAGATCACCTAATGAGGAAGTTTTGCTTTGGTCCATCACAGCTGTAAAGCTGATCCTTAAAATTGACTGAAGCAGAGACCTGAAGCCTTGGATAATGAGTTTTATATTCAGCAACCAGGTGAAGTGGAGAAATCATTAGGGCAAATTCTTTTTCCCTTGTGCTAATTTGTAGGCAGCTGAGAGTGCTGAGATGCTGCAGTTCCTTCTGAGAGATCACAGCTATTTAAAGTAGCCTCAGGGCTACTTTATGGCCTTGTATTTACTGTTTTAGTTTCAGGTATTTACCTAATTACCTGCTAAAGGGGTAACCTAATAATTGAAAGGTACTGAAGTAGGATAGAAGCCCGTTTTGGTTCCTCTTCCTTTTACAGTGCTGGATTTAGGATAGCCTTGCTGGACCTGAGCATAGAGGTATGTTAAAGGTGACAATAATAATAACGCAGAGGTAAATGTGTAACATACTTAAAGCTGCTTTCCACTTACATGGAGTCAGCTGTGCTTAAAGTTCAGGCTCTACAGCAACAGCAAATTCAGAGCAGAGGCAAAGCTGCTCTTTGCAGTGCACAGGGTGTGTCCCATGTAAATTATAAACTGCTTCAGTCCCCATGTTCTCAGCTACGGTAGCAGTACATTTTCTTTCCTTTTTCAGGTTACTTGTTAAGTGTGCTGGCTGGTGTTTTTATTGTCGTATTTTTCTCTTGGTGAAGTATTAGCAGAAACATTCACATTGAAGTACTTAATTAACACTAGTTAAGTATTTCTAATCAAATGGTAGGAATAAAAGTCCACAACAAGCCACAAACTGATCTATTCTTTGGCGTTTCAACTGATGGATGAGTTTAGCTAATAAACTGTTCCAGAATTTTGCATATTACTTTCCAGATAGTAAAGCTATAATTCCTGCTCTGAACACTTTGCAGGTAGCAGAAGTAAAACAGAAGAAACTTTAAGCAGAGCTGAAAATAACGACATCAGATTAGAAGCAGGAGTTGGGGTAAGTTTTTTTTGTAGTGAAAGAAGTTTGCTGTCTTGTGGCATTTTGTTTGACAGTTGCTCTTCGGAGTGGGAAAAGCATAAATAGGAGATTCAAGTTGACAAATAAAGAAGGTGCAAGTGTTCAGTAGTTGGGAAGAAATATGAGAACAAAAAGGCCGTAAGAGAAATGAAAAGGCTTTAACCCAGTAGTACTTAAATTTTTATGATACTAGGTACGTCTTACAACATTTGAGTGGATATAGTAACTTGCTCTGGAAGGTCTTTTGGTTCTCATGGGTTTTTTCCTTTTAATATTGAAAAACAGGATTGATCCCCATTATATGAACTACTACAAAGTAATACATATATATACTACACTAGAAAGTAATTTTCTTCAAAGTAATTTTTAAGTGATTATGTCATTTCAAATAGTTTTTCATATTTCTCTAATTAACAGGTATGCTGTGGTTTAACCCCAGCCNATCTGAGCAGAGATCACAGATCCTGCCCAACCCCCATTATATACTGAGCAAGATGTCTATGGTATAGAATATAGTTTGGCCAGCTTGTCCTGTCTACACTCCCTCTCAGCTTCTATGGGAAGGTGAAAAAGTCCTTGATTTACTGTAAAAGTTACTCAGCAACAAGTTAAACAATATGTTTTATCAGTATTATTCTCAAACTAAATCCAAAACACAGCAGCTAATAGGAAGAAAATTACCTCTATCCCAGCTGAAACCAGGACAAGGTACCAATACAAGCGCAGATCTCCTTATTTTTTGTCTATCCATTCCTTACTTTCCTGTCTATCCAGTGCATCAAGCACTGAAGCTTGATTTAAAAAGAAGCAAATTATTCTCATTTGTCTGGTCCTTCTGATTGCTTCTGGGTCCGCTGGAAGTTTGTACCAGGCAGGATTAAAGTTTATATAAAGACTTTGTAACTTCTATCAGCATTTAAATTTCATTTTGTGACTCCTTGTTTTCCTGGCTACTGGTTCTGGCATACGCCCTATTTTTGCATGAGTTTACATGTGGCAGAGCACGCCTGCCACTTCTAATCACAAGCAAATATTACTGGGTATGAATAGATGAGACATAGTCTGACTTTAATGAGAATTTAGCTTTTCTGCAGGTCCTAGCTGTGTAAAGGGCTGATGTGGGTACAAGGTGAGAGTGTGTTTCCCAATGTGTGCTCCTCTGGAACTCCAAGGGAAGTAGATAGAGGCTCGATTTTGCCTTCAGAGGTATGAAAACCTGTCAAGACTCCACAGACAGTAGAGACCATTGGCTGCTGCATGTGTACCTGGCCGTTTTATATGCTACTGCTGCAGCAGTTCAGATATTGACAGGTGGAGACTCCAGATCTTTCCTTGACAGCTTTCATTGTACATCATCTATTTCCCTAATTGAAGTTTCATTGTCACTATTTCTGTAGTGGTCTGTTGGGGCTGAATGCCCAGCCGCAGCCTGCCCAGAACAGATACGGATCTAACTGGAAGGTTTTAAAGAAAATCATAAACTTCTGAGTACAGAAATTAATTAAAAGAAAATAATTTATATTTACTGACCATATGTTAACTTTTTACCACATTTTTTTCATATCTAGTTATCTCTGTGCAGTTTATACATCAAGACACCTGATTTTTGCAGATACAGAGTAAGATCTTTTTCTAAGCCTATTTTATTAATACAAAATAATCACTTGGGTAACTTCCTTCTTTTTATTTTTACAGTGAGTCTGTTAAAATTATGTATGCTTGAACACGGTTATTTAACTTATCTAATTTGGGCTTATATATTGAGGCAAAAACAGTGTAATTTTGAAATGTCAAGAAGGATGTGTGCAGCTTGTGGAGCTGATAGGTGTGAAAAAGCAGACTGAAAAGACATTCCTTTCTTCTAAAATCTGTGATTTGAATTGGCAATAGCAATGGACCTGCTGTAAGGAAAGGGGCAGGTTTGAGTTTGGTTCTTGTTTTTTTCTGGATTGCTAAGTAGTTTGAATTGCACTCATTAAAATCATAGAGTATCTCAGGTTGGAAGGAACCCGTAAGGATCATGGAGTCCAACCCCCTGCTCCTCGCAGTGCTGCCTAAAACTCAACCATATGACTGAGGGCATCTTTCAGATGCTCACTGAACTCCAATAGGCTTGATGGCGTGACCGCTTCTCTGGGGAGCCTATTCCAGTGACTGACCACCCTGTCAGTGAAGAATTTTTTCCTGATGTCCAACCTGAACTTCCCCTGGTGCAGCTTTATAGTAATTCCTAACTGTTGCTTTTGCCCTACTTCTGTCTTTCTTATCTAATCAGGAATGTTCTTTCAAACTGATATGAGGTTGCAATACGTGCAGGACTTCACAGCCCATATTTTAGAATCCCAGAAACATCGTGGTTGGAAAGGACCTCTGAGATCACCAAGTCCAACCACACACACACACACACACACACACACACCCCTACAACCTCAGCCACTAGAGCGTGCCCTGGGGTGCCACATCTACACCTTTCTTAAATACCTCCAGGGATGGTGGCTTAACCATCTCCCTGGGCAGGCCGTTCCAGTGCCTGACCACTCTTTCAGTGAAGTAATTCTTCCTAATATCTAATCTAAACCTCCCCTCCTGCAGCTTCAGACCACTTCCTCTGGTCCTGTCATTATTCACTTGGGAGAAGAGGCCAACATCCACTTCTCTACAACCTCCTTTCAGGTAGTTGTAGATGGCAATGAGGTTTCCTCTCAGCCTCCTCTTCTCCAAACTAAACACGCCTTGAGAATGTTTTGAGGCTAGTTTTGACCTGCAATTAGAAGCTACTTAGGAATGTACTTACAAGGAGAACTTTTACATGGCCCTCCTAAGAAACTTTCTGAAAGATGTAGACTAGAGCCTTACAGAATTACCCAGTAGGAGTAATTTCCTGAGCTGATTCTAAAATTATACTTGCTTCAATTCATGTTTACATCTTTAAAGAAGTAATTGGATTTTTCAGAAGTGCTGAGCAGCTGCAAATCTTGTATTGGTTCCAATGCCTACTCAGGGCAGTGGACGTTTTATGGCAACTAGCGATTGCCATGTGTTGCCTAACTTAGTTTCACATTTCTCTCAAGCTCAACATCGTTCAGTTCGATTTCATAAGATGGTATTAGTAGAAGACTAAATAAAGGAACAATTCACTTAGGTTGTGTGCCAAGGAATACAAATATTTTTGCTGATTTTTCACAACAGTGATCTGTGAAGCTTAGATTAATGAAAAATATTGTTCTCAGAATTAATATTTAGGTAGAGGAAATTTGCTGAACATATTTTTGTGTGCTTAAGTTTGAGAATTATACAAGAGAGTTTAAAAAAAAAAAAAAAAAGTAGACCCTGCTTTGGAGATAAAAGAAGACAAAACACAGAATTCTACATGTTCCCTGACTCTGAAATTAGCTGATTTGAGGTGGGGGCAGCAGAGTGATCCAGAATAATATATAGAAACCCGAGATGTTACCTGCTGGGGTATTACATTTGCAGTTTTTATATACTAACTTTTTGTCACCCTCTTGGGTACAAAAATTAGCCTCACATTAGTGTTTTTACAGTATTATTTACATTTTTTTCCAGACAAGGTGAAACAAGAATACGTTAATATAGAGTATCAGGATAATAGGAAAGGAAGTGCAGATATAATATTTAAATTTTGGAGGAAAACATCTTATTATTTAATTACAAAATATGATATCTGCTTCTGCAATATTGGACTGCTCACATATAAAGCAATGATTTGTTTTTCAGTTTTTTTACAGTTAATGCCGTGAAACCACTGATAAAAATTGAAATAGAAAAAAATATTACAGTAGATCTTCTCTAAAACTGAAAGTATCATTCAAGTCTTGACACAGGTGGTCAAAGATGAAATTACAAACCTATTAACTAATTAGAAAAATGAAATGGTGGGACCCTGATAATTGTGTGTGATGTCCCTGGCCTTTATTTAGGCAGATCTATTTTGTTAACATATTTGAAGCATTGCGCATTCTGTTTAGGTTACAACAGATGCCTGGTATGTTTTGGTATTTCTGATTAATATATCCTGAGGTCTGGTTTGCTTTAGCCTCACTGCAAGTAAACAGGCTGTCATAAGTATGTCAACTCTTGCCACTTTGTTTTGTATTACATGGAATGTAATAGTTGAACCTGAAATATCACCTCTACTTTTTGACTCTGTTCAGCATTCTCAAGACTAATACACGGATAAAACATACAAATAAGTAATTTTTAACTATAGTGCTAAGTGATGTTCTGCATTCTTTACGCTAGGCTCTGTTCTGTATGCCAATACCCAGCATCCGTGTGAAGTCAATGAGTATTTGGTGAGGTAGGAGTGCAGAACTAGGGTTTTATAGTCCAGAAGTAATCATCAAACTTCTTTGTATTTATGTGCTAGTCTTTTTAGAAAAATAACACTGAATGAATACATAATGAAGTTATGGTGACCTACGGACTGCTTTACAATCAGTGCATGCCCTAAAATATTGCTTTGTAACATCAGTTTTATACTAAATGTTGGTGTTCAAGTGCACCTTGTTAGCTATTTGACAGTGACAGACAAAAGTATTTATAAACCTATCACAATAAATGCCTTTTTACTCTAAGAAAATGTGTGGTATGGCATTTATAAAAGGGGAAAAAAAGTCTCTGTGAGTCTAAGGAAGTCTCTGCTGCTGCCTTGTGTTAGTAATTCCTTCCTGTGCCATGGGCTTGAACTTATTACCCGACTAATTCCATGTATGTCAGTGAGGCTAGTCACATTAGCAAATTAACAGATGTGAGGGACTACATTTTTTTCTTTCCTTTTTCACCATCAGAATCACAGCGAAGCTGTAAATAAATGCAAGTATCTGTATTTTAACAAAGTACTAACCCTGTTGCCACTTATTGTAAGTAGAGTGTAGAGGTTCCTGGGATATCCTCTATGTTATGTTTTTGGAACCTATTTGATGCTCCTACAAGCAAGCTGTCAATCTTACAAATCTGGGTGGTTTTTATCTGCTGTCATCACTGCCCCAATGCTTGGCCAGACAGAGCAGCTCCTGAAACAGTCAGAACAGGTTTTTGCAGAAAAGGAGGTGCAACAGTTTTAGCAGGTATTTTAGCTCCTTGCTGATAGCCTGAGAAGAAAAGCTGGCTGAAGGTACCAAGAAATGTGTTCCTTCTACAGTGCGTGCTCTGTTTCTTGTGTTTGTGGTACTGCTACCCTGGAGTTGCAGACTGCAAGAAAGGATACGTGTTGTGTGCCAGCTATCTGTGCACTATCCAAGTGATCATGGTCAGTAGAGGCTTTAAATATACTCAACAGAGGGTCATAAATTGTATTCTGTCTGTGCTATGTAACATTTGGTGGAGCCTTCTGCCACAAACCTGACAAAGCCAAGATATTATTCTGTTACTCAGATACCTGTATATCCAACTCTTGCTCCAAGCACACAGCTACCATGTGGGATAACTCTGCAAGATAGTGCTCTGCATTTTGTTCATTCCAAGGTCTTACTGGTGCCGCATTTTGCATGTGGGCACACTGAGTGAGCATATTTGCGTTGGTGCTACTGACTGCTCTGCCTTATGACCAGGCATTTCATTCCCGTTGTGAACCAAACAAAATTCAGAGTCTTCTAACATGAATCATTCAAGTATAAAACTTCTTTATGCTGAGGGTGACAGAGCCCTGGAACATGCTGCCCAGGCAGGTTGTGGAGTCCCCCGCTCTGGAGATTTTCAAAACCCACCTGGATGTAGTCCTGAGTAATGTGCTCTAGGCAATCCTGCTTTAGAAGGGGAGTTGGACTAGATGATTTCTAGAGATCCCTTCCAACTCTGACAATTCTGTGACAAAGTATAGCATTGCTGGTAACACCATATGCTTTAACTGAGATATTGAACATACTTGTTTCTGCAATGAAGTTGGTGTCTGCTTATAAAGACTGGATGCAAGAGCTGATTTTCATTTCCTTTTTACCACTATTTTGTAAATTATGTTTAATTTGGAGTTATCTTGTCTTAGCAGTTGATCTCCAGAAAAGATTTTTTCTTTAGCCCAAAATACAAAGGCATGTGCCAATGACCCAAAGATATAATGTTTATATCTTAATGATGAACTTTAAAGATGACATATTTTTCTCTTTGGTCTTACTACTATTGAAACTATGGTAGTTTATGTTGAGTATTTTTTGTTCATCTGAAAAGATATTACTTTGTCATTAAACTGAGGTGAACTAATGAAGTAAGATTAACCTCAACTGAATGTTCACAAATGTACAGTAGCACAGGTTAAAACAACCAACCAAAAGTCCCTCAAGCAGGGATAAAGTTGTTTTCTAAATATACGGGCCAGTGCTGACATCTTGTGGCTTCATTACTGAGTTATTTCATAGTTTCATGTGGTTATTTCAGGTATAAATGATGATTAACTTGCTGCTGCCAGCTTTGCCTGTCTCCTCGGCTTCACAGCCACCTCAGTGCCCAGTATTTTGGTATCAAAAGTAAGACATCTTGAAACTTCAGGCTGTGCTGACTGCACACCAAGTGAATAAGGGCTTTTCACCCTTGAAGAATTACTAATAGTAAAAATACATCCAAAGGAACTGGTGGGGAATTTCTGATAGTACAGGACCCTGATTGGTACTCCTTATCTATGACCATAAGAATGCCTAAACCACAGCATATCAGTGCAACTTGTATTGAAGCTGGCGCCTAATCTAAAATCACATAACACTTCAAATCTTAAACAAAACTAGCCTTTAAGGCTGCAGTTGCTGTTTAAAATGTCTTCTGAATTAAGTGTTCAGAGCCTGAGCCATGTCCTCCCTCAGCTGTCACCTTAGAGATTTTTTTTCTGATGCTTATGATGGAATGATTTGGGTCAGAAGGGATCTTAAAGATCATCCAGTTCCAACCCCCCTGCCGTGGGCAGGGACACCTCCCACTAGCGCAGGTTGCTCAAAGCCCCATCCAGCCTGGCCTTGAACACTGACAGGGATGGAGCATCCACAGCTTCTCTGGGCAACCTGTTCCAGTGTCTCACCACCCTTACCATCTTTATGGTTACGTATGTGTCCTTAAGTGTTCATGTTGTGGTAATATGTAAGTCAGAAATCTTTATTTTATTGCATTGTGGGTCTGTTGTTGTATTGTTTGGATTTGGGTTTTTTCTGGGGGGTGGGGCGGGGTGTTTTTTTTTAAATTTTATTTCTAATCTGTTTAGTTGTTGATGACAGAGAGTGAAACACTGAATTGGAAAGGGAATGTTTTCTACAGTAGGGACCAAATCCTTAGCTTATTTAAATCAATATTTATAGCTTCACTCAGGTCAAAGAGGTGACATTAATTTCTATTCCTGAAGAACATGACTGCCCAAGTCTGTTAAGAAAAATCAAAGGAATATGGATGTGCCTATGAAGATTTGTTGGCATCTTTGTTTATCTAACAGAGAGATTTGTGCTCTCAATACCCAGCCCCCTTCCCATGTAAATCTTAATTGACACTTGCTAATTGAACTTTAATGCAATAAATGTGTTATATTGAGCCATTAGAGTCTCTTTTTGGCATGTTTCCTCTGCTCTGCAGGAGCTGAAAAGAAAAGGTTCAGGTAGCAATGTGTGCTTGTTAGCTATTTCAACACCCTGCCAGAAGGCAGATCTGTCTGATCAAAGAGCAGTGAGTGGCAGTACCGTTTTAAGGTGTAATAAAAGCTTTTCACATGGACAACTGCTTGTGATGCCTCATCGCTATCAGGATCAAACGAGGTACCTGTAAGTCTATAAATGCCTCCATTGCGTGAAATTAAAGCACTTTGTCAAACCCACATGTGACCTGTTCAGCAATGGAAACCAAGGAGCTGCAGGAGCAAAGAGGGACCTTTTTTTCAGCATGAATGTGCGTGTAACCGGCAGGAAAGGCTTTGCACCTTGGGGAGTCAGAGCAACATAGAAAATTTAGGACTGCAAGGCAAAAGCTCGAGAAGTGCCCAGAGAAGTTGTGGATGCCTCATCCCTGGAAGTGTTGAAGGCCAGGCTGGATAGGGCTCTGAGCAAACTGCTCTAGTAGGAGGTGTCCCTGCCCATTAAACTTGCATGTAAATCCTAAAAAGAACAAAAAAAAAAAAAGAGAAAAAATATTTTAAATGTTCAGAGGCATACAACCTCTGTAACATGTTATAAAGGACACTCTGCATTTCTCATTCAGAAGAAAGAAGAAGATGCCCTCTGTGGGGTTTACAGCAGTATCACCAACAGCTTCAGTTCCTGCTGAAGGGCTGTGTTAAGCCGTGAAAGAAAAACTTGGAGCAGCACAGTGCTGGCATTTCAAGTGTTGTGGATTCCTGTCCTTGCAAAACTTGCTCAGGCCAACCACATTCATTATAGAGGCATTTAGATCACCTGTAAAATGTTAGCTGTCACCCTCATGTCAGGACAAAAGGCTGGTGGTATGCTAGATGCAGGAAATTAGTTCCTCCCCAGATTATTTGCACAAAGACACTTGATGCAACATAATGTCACAAATGTCAGGTCTAAAAAAAACCAGACAGAACAACCACTTTTCAGTATTGGGCCTAATTCCCAATAAAAGCACAGATGCTTTCTTGTTAAATAACTTGATGCCAGAACATGTACAGACATGGCAAAATTCTCCAGCTCATCTAACCAGTCTTGTTCTCCACCTTACAATGACACTGCAAATTCCCAAATCATACTATGGTTTGGGTTTGAAGTGAGGACCTTAAAGATCATCCAGTTCCAACCCCCCTGCCATGGGCAGGGACACCTCCCACCAGAGCAGATTGCTCAGAGCCCGATCCAGCCTGGCCTTGAACCCCTCCAGGGATGGGGCATCATCCACAACTTCTCTGTGCCAGTGTCTCACCACCCTCTTTCAGTTTGAAGCTGTTACCCCTTGTTCTATCACTAAATATGCTTGTAAGAAGTCCCTATCCAGCTTTCCTGTGGGTCCCCCTTAAGACTCTGGAACGGGCTATCAGGTCTCCCTGGAGCCTTCTTTTCCAGGCTGAACAACCCCAACTCTCCCACCGTGTCTTCACAGGAGATGTGCTCCAGCCCTCTGACCATCTTCACAGCCCTCCTCTGGACCTGCTCCAACAGGCTGGGGTGCAGAATCACCTCCCTCGCCCTGCTGGCTGTGCTTCTCTTGGTGCACATTGCCCACTCGTGTTGAGCTTCTCTTCCACCAACACCCACAGGTCCTTACCAGGACTGCTCTCAATCCAGAGACTCGCAGCGGCTGGGCGGGGGTGAAGGACCGCCGGACACCCGGCCCGCCCGGCTTCCCGGGCGCGGAACTACATTTCCCAGCACCCTCCTCCTGTGCCCGGAGCCGCACGGCGGCACCACAGCCCCGGGCCGCCTCTCCGCGCCCTCGCTCCTGCTGGC
>VXBW01004790.1:287121-319418 GCA_013400375.1 Thinocorus orbignyianus
CTGTTCGCCGGTCTGTGCTGTGGCGCCGCCGTCCTGGTCTACTTCATCCTGGAGGCCTTCCTGCGGCCGCTGCTCTGGGCCGTGCTCTGCGGCACCTTCCTCCACCCCTTCAAGAGCTCGCTGACGGCGCTGGGCCGGCGCTGGCTCGGCNGGCTCTTTGAGGTCGCCGTAGGGGTTTTATTTCATTGCTGGTTGGTTGTTTATTTTTTATTCTTTCGCACTGAAGGGGGCAGAAACTCCCCAGGATGGGTCGGGAGGAAGCGTGGGCCCCGGGCGGCGGCGGGGCAGGGCAGGGTAGACCTGGCCTTCGCTGTAAAACCCTGCGTGAAATTGCCTTTTAAAGAGCTCCCGAGCTACGCGCCGCGGCGTGTCCGAGTGGGTGCGGCGGGGGGGAACGCGTTTTCTCCATGGGCGTTTGGTGCCCGTGTTTCAGAGGTGCCGACGGTTCACCGGCAGCTCCGGCGGGGGCTGGGGCGGAGGCGGGCGCTGCCGAGCCCCCCGGGTGCCCGCCAAGCCCCGGGAGAGCAGCCCCGGCTCCGCCGGTGGCTGGAGGGAGGGAGCTGCGCGGCTGGGGCCGGTTCCTCACTGCACTGATTTATTTATTTATTCATTTGTGTGTTCGTTCTTAAAGTCCCCAACGGTGCAAACTCAGCTTGAACGTTTAAAAGTACTTACTGAACTTACCAATGTTACTTATGGTGACAAAATGCAGTGGGAGGCTGCTCTTCCCCATGCTGTCTTCGGTGGATAGACTAGCAAAAAGCGCTGGTATTTTCACTTTGTTAATTACAGTTGTAAACGCAAAAAAATACTGTGTATCTGAAGTAAACAGATATGTGAAAGCACGGAAGATTAGTAAGTTGTACTTTCAGTAGAGTGCTCAGATTGCTTTGTGTCAAATACTTTTTTTTTTTAAGCTGCTCTAGTTTTTCAAACCAACAAATAGCATCCTGCCCTGCCTCCAGTGGGAAGTGACATGCACAGTTGGTTTAATGGGGATACAGGTGAAGATAAACCTGAAGAACTGTCTACACCCAATCTTTTTCTGTGGGCAAGAAGGAGAAGCTATCAGGAAAAACCCCATATTCTATCAAGCTTGACTAGCCTTCTTATTTTGAGTACTGGTTTTATTCCCATGGTGCATGCCGCTGTCTTAAACACAACTTCAGAGGTGAATACCAGAAACAAAAAAGTAATAGCTCTTCTGAATATACTGATGAAGGATATTTTGGGCTATTTCTAGTGTGAATAGGATGGACTGGAGAATGTGTTTTTTCTCTTTAAAGTAAACACTGGAAGAAGAGATTTTCTTTCCTTTGTGTTCTTAAGTGTTGTCATGTGCTGGAAAATGTCAGGACATATGTTTTCTGGTCTGTTTTGTCCTTAGGAGTATAATTAATACTGAGTAGATAGAGACGTTCTTTCTGTCTCTCTTTTTATGAAGAGGTGAGATACAACCGTCTTTACTTTCAGCTGAATGCTGGAAGAATGTGAACATGGCGTAATACTGATGGAAAGTGTTGATTATTTGTCTTGCAATTTGCTTGATCAGCTTAAAACTTTCCTTTGCATCGGCCTGCCTGCTTTATTTTTAGCAAATCAATGACATTGCTGTACTAAACGACTTGCCTGAGTCCAGTCTTTTATTCAAACTCGGTTAATTAAGCTGTGCTTGCGCTGGATAAGTATAAGGGTATTGAAGGAATTTGCATTGATTTAACCTCATAACTGTGGTTTTAATGCCCTGCTGGACGTCTGTGTGTGCTTAGTGCAATTTTGTTCAGCAGTTTTTGTTACTTCTGTTTTATGCTGCTGTTCTGGATATGACACTTGTGTGCATTGAAGTGCTGTAAGACTTTAACTGGGCAAAAGATAGAAAGCTCCCAGAACTGTTCTGACTTGAGTTCATTGGGAAGATTTTGGGTTCAGTGTTGAAATAGCTGACTGTGAATTTCTTTAAGCAAACCCCTTGCAGGAGCTTTCTAAGCAAGCTGCCTGTCTCTTTCTGGGGCCCTATATGAGAAAGAAGCTGTGGGCTTCTCATTGCAAATAACCTCAACTCAACCTGGCATCATCTATACGCTTTACAGTGTTTTCCTAATCGGGTTTTTTGAATTTTGCTGTTACCTGGTTTGTATTAACTCAGAGCTGTAACGGGATAACTTAATTTTATCTATGCTGCTGAAGACCCTTGAGCTGGATCAGTTACTAGTATCTGTTCTAACTTCAGCTAAGCGTTCTAAAACTTTAGTTGCCGTGTTGTATCGCATGACTCTGTTTGCATGCCTACAGCCTGCTGCTTAGCTGCACAGGAATTCTGAGGATTACAAGTCAGTTGGCTCCATTGTACTGTTCTTCTCTGGGATCTGAGTCCTCCACAGTTCATTCTGTATGTTTCCTTGCATGAAGATTACAGCTGGTTTTGTTTGTAGATACTCTGTGATAAGCAAAAGTAACTGTAATTCCATTTCTTGCACTGTTTCTTTTAGCACCCCACTAAGCCAGTCTAGATTTCTGTGTTTTGAAAATTTTGATATGGAATAGCTTAAGATAAAATAAGTACTTTTTTTTTGCCTTGGACAGCAGGGAATACTTTCTTGCCAAGAATATGACATATAAATAATTTTTTATAAGCATAGAAGAGACAAGCAGGTATGGCTTGTAGTGTGAGACCGGTATCTGACTAGCATAGTATATTTGTTTATGGTAATTATCACCCTTGTGAACTATGAATGTCTGTGCTTCAGCCACCAATGAGCCTGCTTTGAGCTGCAAAGAGGTACATTGTACTTATTCTCATTTTTTTTTCCCCATCTGGATGGCCTTGCTACTTACAGAGAAGAACACACGAGGTTGTCTTTCTTTCTCATTCCCCTCTGTTGTCCTACAGAATTGAGAGGATGGCTGTCATTAGAATTTGACTGAGAACAGTTACAGGTTTTGGGGATACCAATTTGATGTTCTCTAACTAGAGGTATTTTTATGATGCCTATTAGGCTGTGATGCAGAGGTGGACGTTCTCTTCAATTTAAAAAAAAAAAAGTTCTCAAAATGCAGCAATTGCACGTGGTAACGACATAGCAAACCATATCATGGCACCAGTATGTTTACAGAGCTTTCGTGTACTGTTGTCACCATTTTCCTCAAATTTGGAAAAGCCACTCATGGCGTTACCATCTGAAGATATGCAAATGGTATATGCCTGTCTGGAGTACTGAAGTTACACCTGCAATTTAGGAATCCTAGATAACTCTGCGATCAGCCTATTTGATGGGAGCTTGCGAAAGACTACATTTGAAGAACAAGTCCAAGATTGTAGGCTAGTCTACAAGCATCTTGTTCATGTGGTCTCTTTTTCTTTCCCTTCATGCTTTGCAGTTCCTGAGTAATCTTTGAAGCAGCTTCCTTAGGAAATGTAGCCTAGTTGGCTGCTGGGCCTTAAAGCTGGGAGCTGGTTATAGATTCTGGATGAGTTCCTTGCTCTGACTCTGGAATTTTCTATGGGTTGTTTGCAGAAGTCTTATGTAGAGGACGTGCACTCTACATGAACTTCAGGTACTTAGGAATGGGAATATTTTCCTGTACCCTAGTTTTGTAGGAAGTGTGCTTGTGTCCAGCGCTGTATCTAAGGTATGGGAAATTTTCCTGCCTTGTGGCAAGAGTTCTTTAGCCTGCTTTGGCCTGTGACATGGTTTGGGCTGGACTGGCTGCTAAAATTAACAACTGATACTCTCTAATTTCTCTCCCAAGTGAGAGAGAGAGTTGAAAAGAAAGTAAACTACTTTACTTAAATACTAATAATAAAGTAATGAAAAGATATTTGTATTAATAAGAAAATATTTAACATATACAATATATATGAAACCCTCTTAGGCTCCCAGGATGACATTCATGTCACCAATAGGCACTCAGAAAGCCACAGACTGGACTCAGTGATGGATGGGAACTAGATTCCAGATCTGGATTCAGGAACACATGGATCCAAATCAAAGAGAGGTGAACTGAGAGGGTCCTCCTTGGATGCTGGCCATTGAAGAACAAGATTGACCCTTTGATCCTGCAGTTTTTATACTGCGTGTGGTGCAGATGGGATGGAATTCTCCCCACAGGTGTGACCCCTCTATGCTTTTCTGATTCCAACCCTCCAACAGGGCAAATAATGAAATTACCTGACCTTAGTTATTATAGCAACAAGTATAAGCAAGAGCTTCTCTGCATACCATTCCTTGGTATTCACTATAAACATGAGGCCTTATCTCTACTAGAAGGAGACACTGTATTAAAAATAGGCCTTTAATTTCAGAGAGTTAGGAGAGCCTTAACTAAAAAGTAAAATTACTGAAAAGAAAATTAATTTTGTTTTACCTCAAACAGGGATAGTCTGACAATTCACACTTACGGTAATGCACAGGAAATGCTGGCTTTGTATATCCTGTGTAGAGGAAATGGCAGTATATTCTTTTTTTTTTCCACAGAGTTCATGTGCTTACATGTATTTAGAAAATAGTTGATTTGTAGATTTCAGCAGATTAAACGAATTATACAGCTGCTCTATCTTGACTGAAATTCATCTTGGTAAAGTAAATATGATATAATCATAATTGGCAGAATTCTCTGGAGTGAACTTGCTCACAGAGCTGTCAAAATCTTTCTCCCATGGCCAGTCATTCTTTCTGGGTTTGTTACAAGTTATTGGTCAGGGTTAAAACTGTGTATTTGTGTGAGTATCAGTGTATTTTTATATCTCTGTATTACGTACAACTCATTTGGTTGTAGTGGCTGGCATGCATTTAGAGGAGCTAATAAACCTTTTCTTCATTATAGTGCTGGGCAAATGTAGAAACACCATTTGCCATGACCACTGCGTTGTATTATTGTCTAAGTAGGTGTTGACTGTTTTGTCCGGTTGACTGTCTTCTCGCTGTCAGGGAAGCTGTCAAAGCCATCCACCAGAGAAACCTCCATTTGTGTTGGCACTTGATGTCAGCGGTCCCTAAAGTAACGCTTGCAGACTGAAATTCTCAAACATGCTTCTTGGCAAACATTTTGGGTCACAGGTTCCAAGATGCTTGGCTTCCATGGTACCATTGAATGCGACCTGTGGAGGCAAAAAAACACCTACATTTTGTCAAGTTCACCTTACCGCAGTTTCTCTTCTGGCAAAGGAAAGGGTTAAGTTTGACTACAGTGTTGGAATAACTATGAATGAGGAAAAAAACAGTTTTGATTTTTGAGTTGCATATAATTCCTGGTGTTGTGAAAGTTTCAGATAGGGTTTCAGTTTCTTGAGGCTTGATTTTGTTTCTCTTCCCGTTCTTCTTAGAGCAGACTTGCAGGTTTCTAAAATTTGCCCAGCATAAAGTTCCCCACACCTGAAAAAGCCCTTAAGTATTTTTTCTGCTGTTTATAATAATTCTTTCATTACTAGGTATCATGGTTTATAAATCATACAGCCAGGTACTGATTGTAAGCATATCTTACCAAAACCACACTTTTTGGTTTATTTTCACAACTTGGTAGAGATCAACTGTGTAGAGACTGCAACGTGGCCTATTTAAAAACAGGATGAGGATGGGCAGGGAAAGACTGAAATGTCGATGGTAATTTCCACCTTTATTTTTCTCTTCAGAGAAAACTACCCTCAGTTTTGAGAGAACCTGCTGTGAGGTACCTTTCTTGAAAAGCCTCGTGAGCTTTTTTAGATTGAGATCTATGAACTAAGCTGACACTAGCTTTGAGTCTGATGATACATAAAATTAGGGGGGTTTTTGGTACTTATATATATTACTTGAACACAGTGATATTTCATTTTCTACTACCTCTGAAGGGAGTACTTGTTATGGAACTGTCCAGCAATTATTTTAACTGTGCTCAGTAATAAAGGAAGAAGGTGAAGAAGTTGCATACATCGAGGAGCTGTCTCTTGTGAAATTGTCATCATAAGGCATGTCAAAGGGGTAGCGCTCTGTCTGCAGGGAGAGAATTTGATATGCTCTGAAAAACATCTTTTCACAAGTGAATCTTCAGAAGTTTGATTTCTGAATAGCATTCTTATAATTGAGTTTCTCCTAAATAACTTTTGTACTAAGACAAGAAAAGTGAACTGCACGAGGAGCATTTTCAACACCCATAGCTGCAGTGTTCTGGATGTCTTGAATGTAATGCATTTCCTTAAATTCATAGTTTAGGAAATGTTGCAGAATGTAAAATACTTTTAACCCACGTGTGGCCATATTGATTTTGATGGTCAGTTCTCCCTTGACTCAGGATTCTAGTTGCAAGTTCATACCTTTGTCCCTTCAGAAAGGATTAGTCTTGCTAAACACCAGGCTTCTGTTTCACTTGGTTTAGCAGCATGTGTGTGTTAATGCCAAGCATATCTATGTGCACGTATGTCAGAATTGAGGATTCTAGAAGAAACAGAACTGACATGCTATTCTAGTCTTCTGGGTTTAGGACAAGGAATAACCCAGAGTGTCAGGTTTTTCTTACTTGGGTTCATTTAGAAAAAAAACCACAGGATGTCATTTAGCTGCCTAGGTAAACAGTGGCTTCCTTAGTGGAGGGAAGAGGTGGCTGAGTTTGCTTTGAGGTGGGCAATAGTATTATATATGTGATTAGTTGTTTTGGGTTTTATTTTTGATTTTGAATCTATTTGACAAAGACTGTCACCGTAGTAAATGAAGGACAAGTTACAGTTCCTTCATTCTGCCAAATGCTGCACATTGTGGGATATTTCCTTTTGATTACTGTGGAATATACAGTAAAGCCACATGGTATTAATTTTGATTCTGAAAGATGGAATCAAAATGACATTTTCATAATTCCTCACTTGCCTCCTTATTATTTTTTTTTACTGTTTAGAAAACCATTTTCAAATGAACAGACAGATAAACACTGTGATGTTCATGGTGTGAAGCAGTTTGGCTTTTAGCAATGTATTTAATGCCTTGTTACACTTCATTTTTCAAGTCCAACACTTCAGCTCAGCTTTCATTTTCCTTCACTTTCAGTTCATTTTCCTTCACCTGTCTACAGTACCACTGAAGAGGAAGAGGTAGAAATAACAAACTGTTGTTAAAAGATCACTACTTTGACTAGCTTCACGCAGTGCAGCGCTGTTTTGAAAGTTTGCAAAAGTGCCATATGAGTGTGTGGTCAATGTTTTTGAGGATTTTCTATTTTAAGAAAAACTAATGAAAGTATCTATTTCCAAATAAAATTTTATTAAATGTTCAAGGGAAGTAGTGAGATAGGACTTTTTTTTTTGTTGTTTATTTTGTTTGTTTTTCTGTTGTAACCCTGAAACAAACTGGAAAATGGGAAACTGTTTGAATTGGATCCATAGTTTCATCAAGCAGCTTTAAATATCTCAATTTAAAAAACCCAAACCAAAACAAATGATAAGAAACTGCGATATTTCCAAGTGGAAAAGAACAGCTTGGAAAAAACCAAACACTTGGAAATGGCAAAGGGGGAGGGTAGAAGTAAAACTAGAAAATGAAAGAGTTGAAACGCCATTTGGTAGGTCCTTGTTAAAAACTGGAGACTTTGGGAAGGTTGGCAGGACATAAATCAAAAGAAGTCACTGTTGGTTATTCTGCACAGTCTTCACTGTTGCTTTTACCATGGGGTGGTTTACGGGAAGCGGGTAGGAAATGTGTTGGCTGCTGGATGTTGCTTTGTTGGGACAACAAGTATGACTGAGTCTTTGTGACACCTTTGCTTCTTCCACTTCAGACATACACTTCAGTTGTCCTGTGGTTGATGCCTCTCTTATTTCTCTGAGCCTGTTTAGCTATAACTAAATTTGATTATAAACTCTTGTCCTTTTTTTCCGGATAGTTTTTTATCAGTTTAGGGAGCTTGAGCTGCCTGGCTGAACATTGAAGTTGGTGTGCGGAAGAGGTGGGACTGCCTGACCGGCAGTGGGAGAGAATGAACTGGTTTTCAATAGCAACGGACTATTACATGAGCTCATCTGTAAAACCTCTCCCTTAGAGATTAATTTACTGATAGGAAAAAAAGGGAGTGAACTGTGCAAACAAAAGAATTTTACTCTTCCAATATAAATCTATCTACGTGTTTTCAAGAGTTGAGCAGTAAGAAAGATCTTGTTCTCACTGAAAAATGATGTCAAAGCCAAGACTGTCTCAGATTCTGAAATTGTCTCAATTTTAATTGGAGCTGGAAACATACTTTCAGTAATATTGGTGATCTGGTCGTGCTCATCAGTCGCAGACCTTATGACACTGGAATTTGAAAGAAAAATCAAAATACTGAAGCAGATGTTTGAGTTTAACATAAAAGCTGCATCTTTCTGTGGTGTCATTTTGTCTGAAATTGGCAATTTAAAGAGAACTGAAGCCCTTCCAGCTTGCCTAGACATCTCTAAATCTGGCTTTTTAAGTTTACCTCTGTAACCCAAAAGCAGATACTGGAGACCAAGAAGCTGCACTGTAATATTACAGCTATTTATTCGGGGAAGCAGGCAGTCTTACTTCCTGTGTCCTAAAGCAAAACCACATTTTGTTCAATTTCTGAAGGGTGCTACAAAACGCAAAGCAGATGCGAGAAAAGAGATCTTTGCTGTCCGCTCAGAAAAGGAAGATAAGTGAGGAGGGGAAGAGGGAGAGGTTACAGGATTAAACCATCCTAATATTCTGATCTCTAGGAGTTACACATGTCTGTATTGATTGTGATTGAATAGGTATTTAAAATCTCAGAGTATGTAGTAAAAGTTAGGCATCTGCAACTGACTTCGGCTTGATACATAAATAGTTGATGGTATTAATTACCAGGTTAGCTGTACACTCTTATAAATCAAATTTGTAGGCGTTTTTGTTTAGCATGGAATTTGTATCCATTCAAGTTTCAGTGCCATTATTACAGTAGTTTAATCTTAATGAAAGTAGGCAATATCTTTTATTCTTCATTTCCATGGCATCAGTTATTGAGATGGATGTTTGATAGTAAAGAGGCTATTAACATTCTCATGCTCTTGTAGTCAGAACTATGGGAGACCTTTCAGAAAAGCAGTGGGAAAGGTTATGTAATGTGCATTTGAAGGGTTAAGGGGAAAAAGAGAAAAAGATGGACTGTTGCCAAGTTAGTATGGGATGAAATCCTAGTCCATGTCAATTGAAGTTAATTTGCTTTGTCAGTTGCTTTCAGCTATGAATTGTTGGAAGTACACTATCCAAGTTAGAGAACTAGGCTACCCTAGTTCCCATGCAGTTTATTTCTTGGCTATAATAATAACCAATAAGAAACTGGTTACTCCGTGGTGTCACTGAAATTAAACGTGGTGCACCAGTGAAATTGATTGTGTAGGTCTTTTTACAATGTTTCAGAATTGTTATTGTTTAATCATAGGATGGTAAGAGTTGGAAGGGACCTTAAAGATCATCAAGTTCCAACCCCCTTGCCCTGGGCAGGGACGCCTCCAACCAGAGCAGGTTGCTCAAAGCCCCATCCAGCCTGGCCTTGAACACTTCCAGGGATGGGGCATCGACAACTTCCCTGGGCAGCCTGTTCCAGTGCCTCACCACCCTCACAGGAAAGAACTTCCTAATATCTCATCTAAATCTCCCCTTTTACAATTTAAAACCATTACCCCTTGTCCTGTCACTAGACTTCCTGACAGAGTCCCTCCCCAGCTCTCCTGTAGGCTCCCTTCAGATACTGGAAGGCTGCTATCAGGTCTACCCGAAGCCTTCAGGCTGAACAACCTCAGCTCTCAGCCTGACTTTTTAATCTGCAAAATAAGGCGACTTGTTTATTTTAAAATAAGCTATTTCTCACTGTTCAAAAGAAATAAAAAATACTTTTACTTGGACCATTTTCTAAGTTTTTAGAAATGAGAATTGATTAATTATTGTAACTTACAACATGAAGGAATTATTGAAGCCTAAACCCTGAAATCATAGCTTTCAGTTTAGCTACACTCATGGCTAAAATCACCACAACAAGTTTTGTGGTTTTGGCTGTTAAATGTAGACTTGTGCCCTGTTAGCCTCCTAGTTCTGGCATATTTGTCATGAGAAAGTTTAATTTATTGAACTTCCTGAGTCTCCTATTTGTAATTTATCATTAAATTTAAAAGCCAAAGAAAAAAATTGCCTTGATGCTGCAATATTTATCATACACAGATGCTGTGTGGCTGATGTTAAGGGAGTAGGATGGCATCTTCATGCTAAGTTATCTCTTGCAATTACAGTTGTGCTGTAATATGCCTTGTGAGCAAGTTTGTTACAAACCCGTGCTGTTAAAGGAGTACTGCTGTGCATTTCAGATGAAAATTTTGTTTATTTATGATTTTAGTCTCAGTGTCTGAGAGTTGTTAGTTTTAGACATTTGTCTTGAGTTCGCATTCAGTCCTGAGCATTATGTAGCTCTATTGATGCGGAACTAGAGATAGCCATGAGAAGTTGGACAGATCAGCTTTGATGAGGAAGAATAGTATGAAAAGGCTATGCATTTATTTACATTTAAGTGATATTAAATTTCCTTATTTGCATGGGCATTCTCTCTAAAGTTAACGGGGTCCGTCATAGCTTGTCCACTGAATTTGGTACAATTAAGATTTCCTCTCTGCAATCAAGTACGTGGGAGTAGTACTTGCTTTTCACACAGACTGTTGCCTCTTCAGCATGAGTCACACAGTGCAGAATAAAGAGGTGGAAGCTGTTTCAGTGTGTTCTGTCTAATTGCTTGTTCTGTGTCTCTGCCACTGCATTCTTACAGTGACATGTGATTCAGCAAATGCTGTTAATAGAACTTCTGTTTAAACTTCATTAGCATTTATGGATTTTTTTAAGTATAAATTTGAATGTGTCCTTAACTGGTTATGGATAGGAAACTTTTGCTGACTCTGAGTCAAAAATGTCAGAGATTTTTTTTAATTTTTTTTTTAAAGAATGCAACATTGAATTTTTATTTTCACAGATTCTTACACCTCTCTTATTTCACATCTTCTGCTGAGTAGCAGCTTTTTGCCTCCTCTTGCCTATTCTGGTTTCTGCTTTTCAGCATTTTCAAGCTCAAATTCTTTATGTTAAGATTCTGAATTAGAGTTCTCTCTTGTGATTTACCTGATGAGCAGAATTGTAGAAGGCTGTTAGAAGCAGCAAAACCAAAATGGCCACATCTGCGCTTGATAGGTTGTCATGGACATTTTTCTGTCTCCTTAGTATTTTCGGTTAAATATTTGATAAAATTACATGTCGTAAGTCATTTAAAGGCATGACTGTTTTATGGACTGACACTGCTGAGGAACAGCAGTTTTTGTTGAACTCTTTAATGGCTGACTAGCTTAAAACCATCTTTATCTCTTGGGACTGGAAGAGAGGAGCTGGCGTGCTGCTCTGTGCTCGAATGAGTGGTGCTCTGCCTCCCTGTGGCCTCGCTGGCAGCCCTGTTTCATTTAGATTCTCACCTTTGAATAGTAGTTACAGGTTAATTGTTTGGTCTCAGCTGCAAAAACATCTCCTATCGGGAGTTGTTGTGTCCGACATAGCGTGTGTACCCCCTCCCTTTAGGAGCACACTGAAGGCAGACCAAAGGCATGTCTAGCACTTCCTTACACCTTGAGCAAACTTCACATTTCTCTTACACGGAGCCAAACTCCTGTAATAAATCAACAATTCTGAAATGTAGGCTTCTTAAAGAATTAGAACCTGACTTTGATTCTCTTATTATGGCAGTTATGGGTGCATGTGTGTGTATGCACACACATCAAAATATAGCTGTATTGTGCTTGTGGATGTATACACACCTGTGTGTATCTCTTTCTTAAAGATATGGACATTGGTAGTTGGTTACCTGCTGATGGTTTCATTCAAGTGGAATATAAGCACAGAACGTTACTTAAAAGCGATCTCTGTCCCTGTCTGGATTATGCTGCTATTTCACTTAGGTGAGTAACAAGAAGTTATTATTCTAATGTGCCCACTGGGATTCTGTTTTCTTGCAAACAAAGCTACTCACTTGCTTTTCCATTAAATCCCTATAGTGGGGTCTTAGCTGAGATGCAGGTTGTTTTCTTGCTCACTTATTCTGGCTGCATGTGGCAGGGAGTGTTGGAGTTTGGAATGGAAAGACAGCAAGATGCTGAGCAACATGTATCTTCTGCTCCTCCTGCCCAGTTTGTACTTGCCATGATTTTGCTTTAATTGGCTCCTGTAGTCACAGGCCTGGCACGGACTCCCAGACAGTGGGGAAGGGGTAGGGTCACATGTGGGGGGGATTTAGGCTTTTACTCGTCATGATTTTTAGTGTTATTATTTTCTTGAGAGCCTGCTGTTGGCCAAGACTGAAGCTGTAAAATACATTTAACAGTAGTAATAGAATCAAAAAAATAATATTTTCTATCAGTAGTCAAAAAGCATGTGATATAGTATCAGGAATATCAAATAAATTTGCTGCTAATTTATATAATCTGATAAGACAAATATAAGAGTATAGTAATTTATTAGTATTAGTTTTATTTTACATATTTAATATAATAGGTTATCAGATTGTATTTTCATAGTTTATAGTGGAAATATTATACAGATAATATAAGAATATCATCATGGAAGGTTTCAGAGCGTACTCCATGATTGACATTAGGAGCAGGTTTCAAGGGTTGTTCTGACTGTGTAATAACCCTTTCCTGAGGTTTTAAGCTATGCATAATAACTTTACTTACATTTTGATAGTCTTTTATTTGCTGGAAGTACTAGCTGAAAAACCAAATCCCAAGAAGGCACTGCTTGATGCTACATTGTGGAGATCTAACATAAATAGAGATTTTTGGACGGCAGCTTGATTTGCCTCTGATATCTAAAATGATTTTATTTTCTGTGGTTTTTCATGTGATTTTGCATGTAGCTTTTAAAATTTTTCTCAACGTAAAGTTACTGATGTTAGGAATGGTAACAACTTGGCTTATTAATTGAGAATCTTGTTCACCTGTTCTTTCTATTCTTCCTTTCTGTGAATGTAGAAAATTTTTTGCTTTGTGATACTTCTTAGTTTCTGTCCAGATTGTTTGTTGTGGTGTCCTTCTTGGTTTTGCTAAATGTGGAGTTAATTAATGCCATAATTTTTCTTGTAACGAAACCCCACAATCCCATGTCTTGCAGCTTCTGTGGCAGGTTCCTGGAGAATTCCTGTGTTTCTGGTTATAGTTGTTCTGATGACTGTAGGCACGTTGCACGAACAGCAGAGTGGAAAGGAGTCTTCTGGTAAGGAACAAGTCACTATTTCTTTTATGGTTAAAGGCAAAAGTTCTGTAAATTCAAGTGAAAGAATCTGAACCATATTACTGCAAATTCAATATCATGTGGATTACAAGAATTTACTGTAAGATTTTTAGTATGTTTGTTTCAAAGTGGTTTATACCTGCTGAGCAAATCTTGTATTCTTTACAGAAAATCTTTGAAATGGACTGATGTTTGTTTTCTGTGGCAGAGTAGTGACTCTTATTATCAAGCCTGATAGCTTAAGTTTACAGTATCCTATATGTATTTATGAACATAGAGGAAACATGAGAAATTTGAAATCACAGTCTTAATTTTGAAAAAAATTGGCAATATGGGTTTAGTAGCTACTATAATACTGACAATGAGAGAAACTGGGACAGCTTTATACAATGAGTTTCGTGTATCCAGTCACTTGTTTTTAAAATGCCAGTTTCTAGAAAGTACGCTTTATGTTGAGACTTCGAGAAAAATAGGGTTTGCCTGTTGCGAGTCAATTTTGTGTAAAAGCACATGTCAGGCATTCCTTTCTAGTAGCAGCGGTATGGTTATTTGGGGAAACTGTTTCCCTGCCTTGCTCTTTTAGTTTTCTTGAAAGTCATCATAATTCATTAGTAAAATTGATTATCTTTTGTAGAGATTTTTTTAGATTAACCAAACTGCCAGCAATTGCAAATTACTCAGTCGGTAGCAGTTCATCAACAAGTAAAGTGCTAGGCAAATAACTGGTATTTTGTTACACTAAAATTAACGGTACTCATTCCTGTTTGGTTGTATTGACTACATATAATACATATTAAAAACTAATGGTGTCTATCTGTGTAATTTCTGATGCTTGGCAGCTTTGGTGAATATCAAGCAACAAATAAAACATGTTAAGACGTAAGCTTTTCTTTGTTTACATACACATATATATTTTACAGGGGCAGAGCTTCCTGGTCAGATGATTTCCATTGCTGCTTCAACGATTGCCATGGCAATTTCAATGACAGAAGATGAGTCCAATAATGAACGTTCCTCACAACCCTCAGGTGACTGAATACTCTGTAAGAAAACATTTGAATTTGCTCTAAGGGCATGAAATTGGAGGGAATTAAAAACAAATTTCAAAATATCTATCCCTATCCTCTTTATCCTGTAAAAATTAGCAAGTTTATAATTACATTGTGAAGCTGGCTTATCTGTTTTAAAAGACGTTAAAAAGACAATAATATAAAACCTGTCTTTCAAATGATAGTTTAAATGGCTGATTTACATTTAGAATGCCCAACTGGAAGAATTTATTTTTTTTTTCCCTCAGTGAGGATGTGTTTTTAGTCCTCTTCTTTATTGTTAATTTTTGTTTGTTTCCCTGGCCGCCTTTTGATTTGTTGGCACTTATGAGATATATTTATACTGGATTTCTGGACCAGGTGCAGACAGGCTGGAATAATTTCTGAGTAAATGAGTCTTTCACCACCCTCAGAGTAAAGAATTTCTTCCTAATATCAAATCTAAATCCCCCCTCTTTTAGTTTGAAACTGTTACCCCTCATTATATCACTACACTCCCTGATAAGAGTCCCTCCCCATCTCTCCTGTAGACCCCTTTCAGGTACTGGAAGGACGCTATAAGGTCTCCCCTAAGCCTTCCCTTCTCCAGGCTGAACAGCCCCAGCTCTCTCAGCCTGTCTTCATAGTAGAGGTGCTCCAGCCCTCTGATCATTTTGATGGCTCTCTGGTGAACCCATTCCAACAGGTCCCTGTCCTTCCTGTGCTGAGGACTCCAGAGCTGGACACAGTGCTCCAGGTGGTGTCTCACCAGGGTGGACTCTTGTTTTGATGCAGCCCAGGATGCAGCTGGCTTTCTGGGTCACACATTCACGCATCTTCTGTGTGAATGTTGATGAAGTATTATTCTTGTACAGCAAAAGGTTTTACTACCGGGGTTAAGAAACTTGACACCTTTTGATGGGTTTTTTGGGTGGATCAACTTTGTGAACTGATGTAGGATACAGAACTGAATGGCAGTTCTGATACTAAGGACTCTGTGCTTGTCATGGAAAGCTCATTGGCTGTGCCAGTTTAGTTTGGCTTAAAGTTCTGGGGAACTGCGTTCTGATAAAACTTTCTTGTCTTGGGATTCCCTTGGAGTTTTGAGTCTTTTTTTTTTTTTCTTTCTTTTTTTCTTTTTGTTTAATTCTTTCTTTTTCCCTGTCTCTTCTTTCCCATCTGTTTTGCATTTTATGTACAGTCTGCTTAAGTTAATAGGAAAACTGGGAAAGAATGAAGCAGTTCAGTTGGTACTACTCTTAACATTACTGTTACTCTTATTTAATTAAGGCTTTTCTTCATTGCAAAAATACATTGATCAAACTTTTCACTACCAAAAAATGGAATATTCTTTTTTCTTTGATAAAAGCAACTTCAGTAAGGGCTTTACAGGCAAAAAGTGTTGGGTAACTCTAATTTTGAGGCATAGAGTCCAGCGTGTTTAATTCTTTTTTTTTTCCCTATTTTGGCTTTTAGCACTTCCTTCCCTATAAGTATTTGAGTTTCTGTTTTTGTCATGTAAGCTTCTTAGGTTTATCATACCAATTTTGGAGCAAAAAGGTAAAAAAAAATGTTTTGTGTGAGTTGAATTGATAGGGGAGAATTCTCAATTATGGGTGTACTTTTAAACTTTTGTTCCTTTAGTGCATCTTAAGTTGTATCCACTTGTTTCTATTAGTACTCTTCTGCTTTGTTAAAAATAGACTGACAAGTACAGGGGAACGGTAGATCCTCTATTTCTTAGGACAAAAATGCTTTGTCTTTCTAGGAGGGTTTCTGTTCACCAGTAACTTTTGCTCCCCTTATGAAAAATGAACTTGTGTCTTTTTGTCCAAAGTGTAGTTTGTGTATGGTAGGGCTGGCCTTCATCGCTTTGAGATATGAACTGATTTTCCAAGAAGCACTCCACCTTAAGTTTCTGCTGTGTTTAGCTGCTTACAGAGTTCCTTCTTTCAGGTTGCCTGCTGTAGTTCCTTTGGGAATATACTGAAATTCCACCGAATACATTATCAACAACCAGCTAATGCTTGTGTCATCATCCCAGTGTCTATCAATTGGGAGAATCAACAGATACGCCTTATTGTATTAGTGTGGTGGGGAAGTGTTTAAAAGCTCTACAAATAGTTCCCCTTACTTGTAGAACACCAGTGCAGATTTCTAGAACAGAAGAAGAGTGTTCATCCAGTGTATGAGGCTGCAGATTTTGTCACTTACCACTACTGTACACGTATGACAAATCTGTCTTGTCTTTTTCTATATTCTAGCTGTGATGCTTTAGGCTAGGAACGGCTTTAGTAACACGTTGTGGCTAAAACCGCATGGAATGTGAGTTGTTTGACTGATATGCGTGTAGCGTGTTGTAATACATTTCTTACAGCAGTTTTTCTATGTGAGGGGAAAGTGGTTTGTGTTGATGTGACACAAGTCCAGTGAAAGAGTTGTGTTCATTGCTTGCCTGCTGCGGTATGGACCAATGTAACAAATTGCCTTGTATTCTTCAGCATAGAGTAACTTTTCAGGTTTTCTTGTGTGTTCATTCTTCTACTGTGGCTGCGAATATTTCTCAAGTAATGGTGTGTGGAAAGTGTGCGTTTCACCACCAGCATGTGGCCTCAGTAAAAGTTATTCCTGGTGTTCTACGTACAGGGACTGAAGATGGATTTGGTGTCTTGTACTAGGCAGATATATCAGAGAAAAAGTTAAATAAATAAATTACTGTGTTCTCTATACAAGATGTTTTAGTTTAGACATAATATTTTGCCTGAAATGACTGTTTACTGTTTGTTTATAGATGCATTTAACACATCAATTTCATGTTCACGAATTTAGGAATGAGAGAATGGCAACATTTGTTACCCACTAACTTATGCTTGCTGTTGTTACTAAAATGCGTTACTCAAGCAAGTAATGTAGGATCATAACATGATTACATGTTTGTAATGTGAGTGTTTAGGAAAAGAAAAAGTGTAATAAGAAATTTGTGAGATACAAGCTTCCTCTTCATTGTATGCTGTATTCTTTTTCGGTTTGTTTAAATGAGCTTTAGGAATGAGCTTTGAGTACTTGAGGAAATCTTCCTCAAGTACTCAAAGAGAAGTATTAAAGAGAAATCAAACATTTCTCTTTAAGACTTAAGGCTCCTTCTAGAAGTGAATTACACTTTGTGTTTTACAGGGTATTAGAGTTATTTTATAAAATATATTTGGCTTGTAACTTACCTGCAGTGACAGGAGGCCTCTTAGAGGCTGTGGCATCTTTTCTTACGTCCTTCTCCCAGTGCTGCTTAACATGATGTTGCATGATATGGAAGAACTTACACAGCCCTGTTTTAGCTTTTCGAAATTCAGAACGATGCCAAGGCTGTCTCTATCTTTTAGAGAAATTACGAAAACAAAACAACCCTAAAATCCCAAACCCAACAACAAAAAGAAATTAATTTGGGACTAGGGAGCATATTCTGTTCTGCAGTAAACATTAATGTAATAATTTCCATTTCTTTGTTTTCATTTGTTTGTTTTAGGAGCAACAGAAGGTGATCAGGCTCCACATGCTTCATCATCTTTCTCCTCCCCTTCATCTTCTTCTGGCTCTTCTGGGAGCAGACAAAGACCTGAGATTGGGTCTTTTCTTAGAAAAAAGAAAACCAGCGATATCTACTTTGTTACACTTGTGTGGGCCATTGTCATTGTCCAGATCTGGCTAAATTTCTGGATTGTACAGCTACTGCCAGTGCCTTTTGCAGGTAATAATCCAATTATTAGATACATATGTTAAATGATGAAATTGGATAGCCTTGAGTTTTGTGTTAAAATAGAAGGAAAGGCTTGTAGGCTTATATGAGTTCTAATTTAAAAGTTTTTCAAGATTTTTTTTTTTTGCTAAGATGAGCATCAAGAACATAATGGTGTTATTGAACATTATTATGTTTTTGATGGATTGTAGCTTCAAATAGCAAGATTGATGTGCATTGTCATCGTGTAGTGGACAACTCCGTAAAATTGCTTTGTCTGTTGAATGTTGTAGTTACCTGGAATAATTTAGTGCCATTGTAAGAATCCTTCTGGTTTGGAGTACTTTGTTTTTCTTCCTCTTGATGTCTTGTCTTTCATGTTTTTGCACCTGTAAATAAAAAATATTTTAGCTGTTATTTGGTACGTTCAGTACAGCTCATGCTAACTTTTCATTTCCATTAAAAATGGATTGTTAGGCTGTGTGGACACGTTGCAAGATAAATTTTATTCTAATTAACTTTGGGGTTAATTAGCTTTTTTGTTTCACATCTGCACGCATCTCTTGCATATCAAGCAAGAATTAAGTACTTATGATAGCTATCTAAGATAGCTGCCACTTTTTCTATCACTTTTTTGGGGAGTGAATGTGGAAGATGGGAACTCTAGAAATATACATGAACTACTATGAATCTGAAGACATTTCCTCCCATCTCCCTACTGTAAACAAAGTAAGTTTCCTAATTTGCTTGGATTTTCTCTAAGCTTCAGTGAAAATGCTAATTTTTAGAAATTTTTTTTAACACCTAAATGTAGCTATTTTCCCTAAGTGGTCTTTTTTTTCTTTTGTTCACATGTTTCTAATAAGACCTCCTTTAGCTTTTTCACCCTTGACGCATTTTAACCTGATTACAGCTGTGTGGTTGACTGTAGCACCTCCTGGCATCTCCTTCAAAATGAAAATGCACTCAGGATATTATTTAAATAATAGCAGAGGGGTAGAATGCCATTTTGGGTATGTTGTTCACCTTGTAAAATGCAAGCCTACCCTGGCTTGCGGAGTAGCAGTTTATGTATTTACCATGAGTTGCATTTCATGATACCAGACTTGCTGTTTGGGTGCTGGCATTCACACTATATTTTTGTCCTTTTTTTCATCTTTGCCTCATGATCTGTAATAGAAAGATTATTCTAGATAGATGACAAATAGATTAGTTCTTCAAGAGCACGTATTCCCTGTTTGCCACATGGTGGTGCCAGAGGCTGAGCAAACCGAATATCAGCAAATTGTTGAATGAGCCCTCCATGAGCAAGAACATAAGTTATTACATGAGTGGATTACAAACGATAGGCCTTTGGAACTTTGATAAATCCTCTGTGGATATTAAAAGTTAACCTTTTTGGCTATCTATGTCATTTTATATATCTCCAGTTAGAAGCATGATGTGAACTTTTGAGGATGAGGGAATTACTGTGGTGTTGATGAATAGCAGAAGTTAATTAATCTAGTTTGGGGAATAGTCTTTCATAATAATAAAAAGCTTTATTCAAGTGTACTTCTGATGTAGTGATGGGGCGTTCAGTATCAAATACTGTTATAAATACAGTATAATTGGTGGAGTGCTGCTGCTGTTCCCACAGAAAGTTATTTTAGTGTTTAAGTAGAACTGTTAACACCAACTGTAATTCTTGATCTACATGTGATGTTCACAGTACTAAATGCCTATTGAAAAAAATGGGGAGAATTATGTGATAATGTTGCTAATAGTTCCAATTTGTTTTCCTTTAGAACTACAGTTTTCAGTATCTGGGGGTGCACTGTAGTTTAGAGTTTTATGTATCAGTAGTTATGTACTAATGTTTTTGTGAATGGTATGTTTACATCAATACTTTAGTAAAATCTGTGTTTTTAATGTGAATTAACTAACTCCTCTGTTCTGATGTTAAATTTGCTAGTAGCTTTGGAAGATTACTTACTTTTCTTTTTGGTGATGAAAAGACAAGTAATGTGAGTGGCATAACATTTTGTTGAATAGAAAAAAAGAGTACAGCAAATATTTCATGGCTTTGAAAAGCCTGCTATCTTCAAAGGAAAGTTTCTTTTTTTTTTTTTTTTTTTCTTTTACATTCCTGATTATGATGATTCAGAAGTTCTAGGCGGACTCAGTGAGGGAGAGAAGTGTCATCACAGAATTGGAACCATAAGCTTTATGCAGAAGTCTCTGGGCTTTATTTCATGGCAAGTGAATGGGCATGAGCATTTATTTCTGTAGCTGTAATGCTAGGCATCTCTAGCATTGTTAAGAAGCTCTTTATTTTACAGTGGATATATGCCAAGAGTGTTGGAGAAAAGCTACTTGTGCTGGCCAAGTGCTTCTTTTATGGGGAAAAAAAGTTGTAAATATTTCTTTTGTTGTCTTCTTTTGAGGAGCAGTATGGATTTTTATGAAGCCTTGTGTGATCATCTAGCTGAGATAAAAAGCTGATATCAAAATAATGTTTTCGATGTTTAAAAGGAAAATTGATCAGTAGCTGTATTTCAGTTGAACATTTAAATCAACACTTCCTTACTGTAAAATTATGCATGATCTGCTGTCAGTTCTTAAAGGAAAGATACAGCTTCAACAGTATAGAAGTCCTAAACCTTAAGAATTGAGGCTGAAGGCTTGCTTTTATATGTAGCATACTGTCAAGTTCTGAATCTGGTGTTTTATGTGTAGTCATCTGATGTGGTGTATGTGGTGTGTTTTTGAAGACGTGATAAATCCACTCTGCTAGATGCATGGGATGCCACCTGCTTATCCCGGGCCTTGCTCAAGTCTGTTAGCTCTGTTATTGGGCAGTGTGCAGACACCTTTCTGCTGCTCCTATCTAAGTTCCTTATAGGTAAGCATGGCTGTAAAGCAAATGATGAGATTAGTACTAAAATCATTTGAAAATTCTGAAAGTGATTTCTAATGGGAGATAAAACTCAAGAATCTTTTTCTTTCTTTTTTTGTAGGTCTTTCAGAATGGAACTGAAGCATAGTCTTGTGGTGCTCCTCTGAAATCTCTAATACTTGATTTCCTTCTTATGGTTGCAGCTTGGGCACTTAAGAAACTCGTGGTTCATTTTGGAGTTTTGAACTTCATGGCAAACCATTGCAAAAGTTGGTGGCAACTTGTTGAAAGTTTTGTGAAGGAACGTCAGGAAGCTCTCGCTCCACGACCCATTAGAGGGCTCGGAAGAGTCATGCTAAAGCTTGACAGTAAGGTATTTCTACTCACTTCCTTAAGCAACCCGAAAGTTTGTTTTATTCTCTGTTCACTGTTCGCTGAGACACTTTAATTCTAAAATAAATGTCTGTCACTAATGGACACGTCTCTCATGTAAAACTATACCCGTTTTATGGTGTATTTTAAACCATGTCTCTTCTGTCAGTATTCACACTTAAGTACACATTTAAACTTTGTTAAATGATCACATACAAAGCTTGACAAAAGTCACTTCTTAAGTGTTGAGTTAGCTTTAGAAGATTCCTTATCTGTGTAAGGCAAACTTCTCATGGGTCAGTCACCTTACCATCAGGTAATCTGCATTGCAAATGGCAGAGTTGTAAAGCTCCATGAAATTTATAAAGGTTCTTCCATTCAGAATTGTAAGTTTTGACTTAACCTGATAGATTATTTTGCTTGTGAAACACACTGGCATAGCTAAGAATCTGCTTTCTTACAACTGTGTTCTTGAAGTATTCTCTGCTTTAGAAAAAAACATTACCCCAGAGTTTCCGTAACTGAAGACCTGAACATTTGTCAGGGCATCTGTACCTCTGCAGATCTGTCTGCTGTTTATGGCTCTGAATTTCTGCAGGAAAAAAAAAAGAGCTTAATCCCAGATCTAATGGGTAAATGGGTGTCAGAAGGTCAACAAAAACATTAAAATGCTTTAGGAAATAAGTAACAATGTCACGGAGAAAGAATTTTAAAAAGGAAAACCTTTCACAATACAGCTATGAATAAGATAAAGGGAGGTTCCGTAGGTAGTGGGAGATATTAACATGGTAGGATAAAAGCTTACATTATACAAAGCTTTTGGTTTGTACATAAGACTCTCTAGACGCAATATTCTATGTATTGCATTTAATGAGTTGTCAAGTTTAGTATCCTTGTATCGCGTAACTATATGACACAGTATCCTTCCTAATTCCTTTAAGTCTTTTCTCCTTAAAGAAGGTAGGGCTTTTGTTGTAGTGTGCAGCAGAACTTCCCACTCTTCAGCTTAAATGTTTTTAAGGTCAGTTTATATTCATGTTGTTCTTGTCTAAGCAAAAGAATGGTGTGGGCACAACCCATTTCTCCATCTCCCCTCTCTTCCCATTTTTTAGGTGACAGTCTCATTCCTTCTGAGTCTGTGTTGTGTGTATTGAATCAATTCAAGCTCTTCTAGCCTTTATAAGAAAGACACGGGGTAGTGCATGATTCTGTTCATTTGTGCCTAATTACAGTTCACCTGGCTTTATCATGGGTGGCTGGAATTTATATGTAGTCTTCCAATGCTTATCACACTAATGCTTTCAGAGCTTTTAAGTTCTACTGGATATGCTTATTCTGTGATTGTAGGGTCATGGATGCATCTTATCTCAGAGGCTTTGGGAAGCAATGCCATAGAAAATTGGCAATTGTGATTTTTGTGGGGTCAGGGAAAGTAGAGGAATGAAAATGAGATCCTCACAAGTTTTTTTTTTTTTTTTTTTTTTGCTGTTGCTGGTTTTGGGTTTTTTTTTTTTTTTTCGTTTGTTTGTTTTTAAGAAAGGGCGGACGAGCTGTATTTAAGTTGGATTACCAAACATTTTGGCTTCAGTAGGCACTGTTGAAGAGAAAGTGAAAATACACAAACATAAAGTAGAAAGTCATGGAGTAAATTGTTACAGCTTACCTTTTGTGTGTGTGAGAAAACAAGCTTGAAGGATCATTTCCTTTGCAATTAGATATTTAAATTTTTAATACTTTATTTGTACTTTTTTTTTCCTGTGAGCTGAAGCTGCTCAGTGATTTGCTTGTTTTTTGTATACTGAGTTAATGCATAAAATTAATACAGAGTTTGTTTTGTATACCAGAGGCTGAATCTCAGGATCAGGATGTACTTGGGCTCTTAGCTAAGTACAGCAAACCATGGGCAAGGTCTGTTTCACACATATTCACACTTGGCCCCCACAGCAAGGGGGTTGGAACTCAGTGATCTTCAAGGTCCCTTCCAACTCTAACCATTCTATGATTCTATGATAAAGCGCTGTGCCTGATTAGGAGATAGTTCCGGTTTTGAGCAAAAAGTAGTGAGGATATAGAATACATCTTAAAGTGGCACTTCTCCCAAATAAAGTTAGGAGACTCATGTAGATGGTCGGAAAATAACCCATTGTGAGAAATTATGGGAGAGTACTGCTCACGCGTGCAAATCTTTGAGCTTTACTGATTATGTCTGTTTCTTAAAAGTAGTAAGGAAAGAACTGTTCTTCTTTCTCACTGCTCATCAAGCTCTGGTTACCTTGGAAATGCAGACATATTTGAACTGAAGGAGAGTTCTGATTAAGAGGAAAGAAAGTAGGGCATTGCTTGTCATTTTCTTTATAACCACTAGCTCAAACTGTGCCTGTATGTGCGGGCCTGCTTTAAATATTGACTATGGAAATAGGATGTCCTTACTGTATTCTTCAGTCTCTCATTGTGGATTTGCCAAATGGATCCAACAGACACAGCAGTTCAAATGTAAAGAGACTTCCTGAAGGAAAGAGAGAGGTTTCTGTTGTCATCCATCAAGTCAGCTTAAAACTTAATAGATATCATATCATGCATACTCTTATCAACAATCAAGAACTAGTAATTTACTTCAGTTATATTTATTTATTTATTTTTAATAAGATTACTCTTGTCTTTTAAGGTGGTGACTGTAGTTCTATTTTGATTAGCGTTTGTGAGGGAGTTCGGCAGCATAGGCAGTTGCTCAACTTAATTATAGTTTTGTATAAATGCTTTCTGGTGAACTTTGGTGAATCATGTAGTTGTTAAATGTTTCTACTAAGTATAACGTATTAGAATTTTATATACGAAGGACTGTAATAGCTTGGGATTTGGGTAGAGTCAAGGGTTGGTTCTTCTATTACCAAGTTCAGTTAAAACAAGCAGGAGGAACAGGCAGAATCTCTACCAACACATATATTATTTTAGGAAATGCTTCCACAGACATGTATGATCTAACATAAATAATTTTCCAATAAAATTCTGGAAAGGCCTTATTAATTTGGGATGACTTGAATATTAGAATTAAGCTGTAGTCCACTTTTAAGTGTAGATTGATTGATTATATTTGCAGAACTACTTAAACATCGATATTGGTAAGCTAGCAGGCAGGTAGAGCCTCCGAGATACTGTCTTAAACATTGATTAAAAAATTATTATTTTTGACATAAAATTTTATTTCCTAGTTACTGTGTTTATCATCCTACTCCAGGACACTGGCAGTATAGAAAAACACAAAAGACTTTTCTTTCATGTTTTACTAAAATCTCAGGCTAAAATTACTCTGTTTTTTGTTGTATTGGAGTTGCAAAGTAGAGAAATACATTTTTTCCAAAGTTAACCTAGCAGATAGTGGATTTTAATATGCAGAAGTAAAATTAAAGACAGTATGTTGTTGAAACACGAAACAACTTTACTTTTTTTTCACCGATAAATTATTCCATAGATGAAGAGGTAAAAATAAAATTATTGAGTTTCAATTTGAGGCTTTTGAGGCTTTGTCATTGCTTTCCATTACTGTAATTCTTTCCAAGAGTAGTAAAAGCTAGTAGAACTGGGTGCTTTGTGACGTACTTTATTTTAATGTTTCCTAACGTTCATGGTTTTTCGTAAATCTGCTTCTTGCTTCTGACATAACTTAACATTCAGAGATAATGTTAATTTAAAATACTGTTATATTTTGTTTCCATTGCGAGCCAAGATAGTTTCTGCCAACTGGTGAAAACATTAGACTTATTTGAGTCTTTGATGATCTTGTTTCAGTGAGAAACATACTTCACTTACTTGATTTTAACCTCTAACACAGATCAGTAATAGCATTATAGTTTTCCCTGTTGTGATTATGCTGATGATTACTAATGGCAGGAATTAAGAGCATAAGCCTGTGCAAACTAGGTCCTAAAATTGGTGTGCTTGAGAAGTATGGGTGAGAATTAGTAAGGAAGGATAACTGTAGTACAAATGGAGAAATTGACTGTTGAAAATTACAAAGAGCTTTCTGCACAACAAATAAAATTATATTAAATCCATATATTTGATCTACAATTTGCTGTTGCGTATGTATCAGATTTAATTACGTATTTGATGATGTGCCATTGAATGTGAATGTTGTAATACGAATGTGGTACTGAAAAAAACCATAAAATGCGTTTAACAGTAGTTGAGCTAATAGGAGTGTTTTGAAATAAGTAGGAAACTGCCTGAATTGGGAGTATTAATGCAATAAACAAGTACCTCGTGAAGTTTTGGTGCTTCAGTAAAGTGCCCTTCTCAGAGGACTTTTAGAAGTCTTGCTCTGAAATCTGAAATGTTAACTCTAAGTATAGTTAAATTGGAATTGCCCAGATTATGCTGGTAGCTCTGTGAGTATCATTGAAGTCATTCTTATTTGTTATATCCCTTTTTTTCCAAAAGTGCATGTTAAAAGTGAAATCTAGATTCTTGCATTAGAAGTTGTTATGAACTTTTCTTCTTATTGCAGTTTACCTTTGTGTCTGGAACAATTTCATTTTCATTCTGTGGATGACTTTGCCTGCCTCTCATTGCTTTTTTCCCCCTCTCTATTACTGCATTTTTCAATAATTTTCCACTGTGTTCTTGTCTTTTTCCCTTTTCTTCCATCTCCCCCTGCCACTGACAAGCTGTGGCACTGGCTTAATAAGAAGGTAAATAAACAGAAAAATTGTGGTTCCAACTAGTGGATTCTGTGGTCTTGGGGGGTGTTTTTGTTTGTTTGTTCGGGTTTGGGGTTTTTTTTATTTTATTTTTTTGCAGCATGGAGACTCCTTAACTTGCATTGCTTCATAAATTTCTCTCACAAGTGTCTCTTCCAGCTCTTGGTATAAGCTACTGAAGGTCATATAGTACCTGATCTCTCATCTTCTCCTAAAGTGAATGCACATAGTTAAATGTTTGGTACAGCAGAATATTGCATTAGCCTTCCAAGTGGTAGTTTGATTTAGTGGCACCTTTATTTAAGAGCATTTGATATCTACCTGGTCCCCGCTTGGATGCATAACAAAACCATTTCTCTCTCAGACTGGAGAGCTCTTTGCTGCTCAGAGAAAGCATCTGTTAACTGGATTAATATGGGAGTGGTGAGGGTGAAGCACAGTGGTGGAGCTACACATGTAAGTGCTTGCAAATGGTGCATTGACTGGCTTCACTCCGTGCTGGTGATCTTTTACTTCTGAAGTGTCGAACTGGCCTATGTAGTCCGTGGTATTCGGTGTAGCCAGAGTGAAGTGAGAATACTTGTTGTCTAAAGTACACCTCAGAACTGCTGAATCTAACAACAGCCATAAAGGAAGTGAGGGCTAGTAAAAAAATCCTAAATAGAATTAAAACAGTTGGTATAGCTAGAATATTGTTTTCTTTTGCAGGGTTTGCAAGGTGTGTGATGAGTTCCATGGTTCATCTTAGTCCGCTTGCGCTAATTGTTCTTTGGGGAACTATCATCCTAAGAGAAGTTAAAACTGATTCAGTCCGTGTTTAGCCTCATGTGTGACTGAAATCCGGACAACTCCTCAATGCAGTGATAGCTCTCTGGGTCCTGGGCAGTGTCATTGCTTCAGACAAGCGCAGAGCTGGAGGGAGATGTCTATGGACTTTTCACATCTGCAGGACCTGAGAGTTTTGAAGATGAAAATCTAGTATGTGATAAAATATATGAAAACTACCTAATTAAGTGAAAGAGAAAAAAGTCAAATACCATATCTGGAAATGGATTATACTTACAGCAGCAACTTTTATCCTAACTTACCGCTTGAAAATATTCTAGTATTAGTGGGAGATTTAGAGTGGTTACTATGGTTTTATAAACAACAACGCATTCTTTCCGTTCAGTAGCAGTTACAATAGAAACCGTAGATCTGCCTTGCATGTTTTGCAAGACACCTGAAATACTTGTCATCCTGAATGCTGTTGAGAACAAGTGGAGCAGAGTAGAGCATTCAGGCCATGGGGACACTGACACAACTCTGTGTTGGACTCGATCTTGGAGGTCCCTTCTAGCCATGAAGATTCTGTGAAAGGTTCTCATAAACCATGACGTGGGGCTGCTCAGCTGGTTATCTGCTGTGGGTGGCAAATTGGGAATAATGCTGCATGTTGTTTCCAGGCTGAGCAGCTGTAATAAACTTAGTGTGTTTGATCTTTGGTATTTAATCTGTGAGCTCAGAGTTGTATGATATGGGGCTTTCTGTGTTTCTGAACAAGCGGGTGGAGTTACTTGCTTTATGATTCAGTTGTAATTGTCCACTAAGAGGGCAAACTTTACATGTTCTTTTGCCCTTGAATGTAGCTTAGTTGGTTTACAGTTACATTTTTATTTCCTAACCTTGAGATGTTTGTGTTATGTGAGTGACTTATGATTAGTAAATATGTGCAACCATACCCCTTCATAATTTTTTTTATTTATTAGGTATTGGTTTGTTAGGACAGTTCAGGTGAAGGCTGAGTTCTGTGAGCCATAGGTCGAAGTTTAGTCTCAACTTCCTTTTGTAACTTCCTTTTTTTTTTTTTTTTTTTTCTGGCTCAGAGTTTGTAGTTTACTCATTTGAAAATACATGTACACTGATTTTTTTTTTTCTTAATATTTATAGGTTGCAAAAATAATTTCACCTTAATTACTTTGAACTCTAAAATGTCTGAATTTTATTTTTACTTCAGAGAATTACACTGTTGAGCAAAACCCTGGGGATATAGTTGCTTAACAGAGGGGTTCTTTTAATTCCTGGGAGATATTTTTGAAAACTACTATTTTACTTCAGAGTTTCATACCAAGAGATCATGGAAGTCCTATAGTGTTACATGTGGTGCTGACTCCTGTGCATGATGAGCAAGTAGGAATGTTATAATCAAGACAAATATAAAAAAAAAAAGACGAAAAAATACTCTGCAAACTGTATCAGGTTCTTGCGGGTTTGTTTGGTTTGGTTAGTGTTTTGTGTTTTTTTTTAATAGAGTATGATTATTTACTTTAAAAAAATGTAATTAGAGGCAAAGAAAGGAGGAGATCTGTAATATGGGGCAGTGAATGCAGTTAAAAGTTTCCTTCCTTTTATACCATTCTCCGTTTTGCTTGACTTTGAAAGGAAGTACTTGTGGGAGGACCAAGATGAACGCTTTACTGTGTGGATAATGCAGTAGATAAAACATGCTAGAAAAACTAGTATTCTGATAGGCTTTGCAGTGTGAAACATGAAAAGGTGAATACATAGATGATGTATCATACTGCATGACATGGAGAACCAGCCTAGATAGTAGGATCCCCAACTGTTAAGCATGAGCTGTAGTTCTATTACAGCTCAGTGTAACAGAGTTTGTTTCATCACTCACAAGTTTAAAGCAGGGATTACTTGCAAATTTTTGAGAAGCTTTTTAACAGAATGCAACTTACCTTAAAAACTTTTTTTCTACAGTAAGCTGAATTAAAAAAAAAATGTAAAAAGGTTGATACCTTTACTTTCAAAACTGTGACAAGTAAAGATAGTTTTTTGTGGACAGTCTATGACAAATCAGTAATGTTTCAGTTGGTTGTACGAGTGTGACCTTCTGTAGCTTAGGAGCCTGGCTTTCCTTTACCTCTGCGTGATTTCAGATGTCGTGGCAGCATCAGCTTCCTGCTATTGACTAACCTTTAGATGATAACCTTGGAACTGAATTTAAATCTTCATGATCTCTGGCTAATGACTAGTGTTTAGTCAGCATATGTTTGTCTTTGTGTGCATGCCCATGGTTTACAGGAAGGATTTAAAGGGAGGTTTGGCAGGATTGGGATAAGAATGAAGTCTGAACCTGATTGAGTGGTAAGTACAAGCACACAAGGATCTAACAGTCTAGTTTACCTGCAGTAACTTAGCAACTATGCTTTACTTGTAGCATGAGTGTGCAAAGGTGAGCGCTTCCTAAGGAAGTATTGTGGGGTAAGTGTAGAAGGAGAAAGGGAGGGAGGTTTAATAGCAAGCAAATTAAAGATGAGGGAGTAAATATAGCCCTAAATGAATATTTTGTGTCTGGTTCTACTTCTACAGTACTCAGTCCAAGTCAATTGTCTCCTGTGATTTCTCTGTACCAGTTGTATAACTTGAATCTGTTCAAGAGCATGGTGAGAGATGTAATTGCAGTGCCTGTAGGCATACCAGAATTGGCTTTCATCAGCTTGGGCTACCTGCCCAAGTAAATAAACACAAGATGGACTTGAACGGCTCATGCTGCTGCCTTTACTGGTACAACACCAGTGCTTCTGTTACGTCATTAACTAGATTAAATGTAATTCAGGCTTTATGTGTGCTGCTGCACCCCAATGGCAGTGTAGGCATACTCCTACTCACAGTAAGGAGTGTCAAGAAAAGATGACCCTGTTAATCATTTTCCTGTCTAGAGAGAGGCCTCATCCTGATCTTTTGGAGCTTGATCTTTTAGTAGTTGCTAGCTTGGTGAAACAACTAAAACATCCAGCTTCAGCTGTACTGAGATTTCATCTATTGAATGCCATTCTCACAATCCTTGAGGCTAGCATTTTTGGAAATCTCTGCCAGTACCTCCAATTACTTGGATTCAGTAAGTCCGATTAGGTGCTATATGTAAGACTACGTGGTGTATTTCTTTTATCTCTAACTTAGAAAGTAAGTAACAGTTAGTTTGAACCTTGTTAACTAAGAAATAACAAGGGCAGCTTTAATTTTTAATACCATCATTTTGAAACCTATGCTATAAAATTTCCGTTTCCCGTGTTTTTTTCAGTGATATTTTTGATTTCTGGCCTTTAAAACACAGACTTGTATTTCTTGGTTCTCTTGGATGCATCTGAGACTTGGAAGGGCACAGTAAATCCTGTTTTCAGTCTTATTTCCAGAGAGGTAACAGCCCCACATAGAGGCTACTCGAAGTTTTTCAGAAAGCTGCAGTGTTGCTGTGGGCAGGTAATCTGCCTCTAGCACTGGCCAGGCATTTTTGATTGCTGAAATATTTCAGCAATGCTGGAAAATGTTAAAAATATCTAAGACAAAAGATTTTGCAAGGTTCCTTCAGGTTCTTTCAATATATGTAAAATATAATGCAGATCTTTTTTTAATAAAAAAACCACCTTGCTGGCTCAACACTTGTTTCTTTTGAAAGGATTTTGCATTCTTCAGTTTTCTTTATCACTTTGAACAATGGTTCTAAAATGCTGAATATAATCCTTGTGTTAATTTATATCAAATAAGAATCTGATTGTAAAAGAACATGAAGTTTAAAAACAATTGCTTAATGTACACTAACTGCTCAGATGCTACATTTTTACCTTTTTTTTTTTTTTTTTTTTCAAATGGGGGTTACAACTTTAGTTTAACCAAGCCAATCATCACACAGCAGTCTGTAGAAGTTACTTGTCCCGGGGCCAATTTCACATGTATGGATAGGGTAAATAATGAAAAATGAACTAGTGTAAATTACCAGCAAGCATATTAGTAGTTTTCTAAAATCTTTAAATAAAAAGTTACCAACCTAATCACTGAATATGTAACTTGTACTCACTTGGAAATACTGGACATTTGCTTTGACCTTAGTTATCTTAATGCGTAAATTTTACAGCTATACTTATTCTGCCTTTTCCTACAGTAATGCCAGATGGAGTAGAAATAGCCTTGGTATTTGAACCACAGAAACTTCAAAAATGTACTTGGTCATACCTGCATGGGCTTTCACAGCTTATGTAATCAGTTTGGGTGTGAGATGAAGCTCAGCTTGCACTACTCTAGAGAGATCCTGCGTGATCGTGTGGCTAAGCAGGTTTATTTTTTTGAATGACGTTATCAGAATTTCTCTAGTCTTAAGTGGCATCGTTATTTGTTTGTGGACATGTACAGAATGGGCCTTTCCTTAAACTGACAAGACAATTCACACAAGTTTCCTCTGTCAGTAGGTTTAGCTGATGCATGTTTAATGCTGAGCGTCCTTTTGAGATTGAAAGTGGATAGAAATTGTTAGTGCTGAATAATGTAGAAAACCTCCAGCCCCATTTCAGTTCAGAAGGTGACGAGCAGCTTGAAATAGCTATTAGCTGTGCAAATTTGAAAGTCATGGTTGTACTTTACAGTATACCTTGAGAGCTTCCAAGTCCTACGCAGATACTATCTGTAAGTTTCCAAGTTGCTAAAACAAAGACAAATATCTAGGTTCATAGCTGACATGAATGCTAGCTTCTTTAGGTCTAGTAAATAAATGTTGAATTATTGCTTGCTTTGCAGAGAGCTTGCTGTGTCTTGTGGTAATGTGTAAATGTCGTTTGCAAAATCACATGTCATACCATGACTTTAATCATGCTAACATCGCTTGTTAATTGTTCATCTCCAAGCTTGGGCATAAATGCTGTTTGATTAGAGCCTGATTTTTGCACTCTGATTGTAAATAAAGATAATACTGTCATATAGCGTATAGAAATGTTTTTGTTAAAGATTGATTTATATGCTATGATGTTTTTTCTTTTTTCTACACAGATGATCGTGTGGTTGGAGAAAATGCTAGATAAAATAATCAGCATTTTCATAATATTTTTGCTAGTGATAGGAACCCTTCTGCTAGCCCTGCTCCTTACTGCAAAGGTACAGTCAGCTAAGGAATGTAATCACTGAGCTTATGTTAAATACTGAATGAATGTTATTGATATTTATGCAAAATTGCATTGCTTAAGGTTTTGAAAAATTTGTCAGCTAAGCGCTCTGCACTTGTTACCATGCTAGGACTACTTATATGTAAAAATATATATATATTTATTTGTATTTATATGTTTTTTTTCATGTGTAACAAAACTAATATGCAGATATTTGGAAATGCAAAATTTATTTTAGTGAAAGAATTACTAGCTTATATATTACAAAAATAGTTTGTGTTTTGGTTTGGGGGTTTTTTTCTTTATCCTAACAGACTTTTTTTGTCACACATGTTCTATGAAATTGATTTTTTGCTTTGTGGTTGGGCTTTGTTATGATTTTTGTCACCAGAAGAGGTCACTCACATACTTTTTTTTTTTTTTT
>VXBW01004790.1:319435-351543 GCA_013400375.1 Thinocorus orbignyianus
TTTTTTCTTCAATGGAGCTGTGTTCTTACTTGAATACTTGAAGCATTCAATGGATTGAATGTTTGACTTGAATGCAGTTATGGAAGAAAAATCAGTGGGTTCTGATGTCAATCTCCTTTTCCCAAAATGTAGGCTTACATAATGTTGAGTACTTAAAGTTGAAAATTGAAAGCTTTAAAAGTTCTGCAAACTTTCCTGCCTAAAACTTCCTTATATTTGTAAAAGGAACATTAAGATATTTATAGAAGGTGTCTTTTATCATTCTTACTGAAGAATTAATTTGGTGAGGCACTTCGTAGCATAGTTGGTCATCTTAGAGCTGAGCATTCGTGAATTTTTACACTTCTGTGATCTGTGGCTTAAAAAAGGTATATCTGAAACTGTGTTTTGTATTTTAGTACTTCCCTTGACAGCACTGCTCTATTGTTAGAAGTTTTTCCACTGATGAGATAAGGTTTAAATTTCTGTTTGCTTTTACTAGTCACACAGTGTATGACCAAAATTGTCAGAAGACACTGATGATTATTGTATTTGTAAGGTTTATATTTCTATTTTCTATTACTAGACACATTGTTCTGACAATTTTGGCCACAGACTGACTGATGATTATTGTATTGACTGTTTTGGGGGGGTTAATGGCACTTAATTGTTTGTAATGGGTTGTCTTGGTTGGAAAAATTATTCTTTATGTGTACAAACTGGTCACACCCCCACATATACCTCCAACCTCTCACCCCACCCCTCAACCTCTCTGTAGTTTGCATTACATAATATTTCTCCTCTCTATATTTAATTTAGGTACATCAAGAGAGCGTTCACATGATTCAAGTCACAAGCAGCTTGATCAATGAGACAGTAGCCAGTCACCCAGAGTGGGCAAAGTAAGAATGCTGAAGTTAAGTGAATAGGATAGGGTGGATTAATAAGTTTCCAAGTGCTCTTATGCATAGTTTTTGATATAAAAAAATCCCCTAGGTGAACAGAAATGGGAGTGACTGTTGCAGGCAGATGTAAAAGCTAAACTTTTAGGCAGCAGTAGAGGTTGTGCATTACCCTGGAGGACTGTCAGTGTGGTATCTTATTTGAGTACTGGCTGGACTTTGGTGGAGAAGGACAGCTGTATAAATTTCTCTAGTTACAGTTTTAGGAAAAGCTTGCATAATGCAGAGAGTAGAGAGGTTGATACTCTTTCCCCTTTAATCTGTGAAAGAAAAGTAATGGCAAAGGATGCTCTTGGTAGAAAGCTAAGAGATGAGAGTTGAATTATTTTCTTCAATGTGGAGAGCTGGCTGCAGAATGCCTTTGAGGAAATGGGAGTTGAAGAAAATGTTTTTGGATCTAGCTGGAAAAGTGTTTGAGGTTGGAAAGAATGGTGGATGGGGAGAGTCTAGCATCAATCAGTCGGGAAGGGCTGTTCTGTTCAGAGTAGATGTGTATAGTTTATGCAGTGGAAAGTTTGTAAGACATGGTCTGTGTAATGAATAGAGCAAACACTTAGGCAAGTATTAAGGAGGAGAGAAGATTTTGAGAGAAGTGCATATAGAGAGAAACAGTGGCACACTGGTAAGCAAAGAAGTGATTGCATGAATAGCGGAAAGGGAATAAGTAAGACTGCTCGGTGTGATTTTACTGAGAGTGGAAGTTCCAGTTTGCTTTTGTTCTGCTTCAGCTTAACTGATGTTTAGTAAAGATGAGTCCAGGCACTTACCAGGAAAAAAGAATTGTCTCCTGGACAAGAATAGTTGACTTTTTTCGTGGACACTTTCTAAACAAAAGTAATGATGGCTTAACAGGATTGAAAGGAAGTGCAAACTGTATTATAAGAGCAAGAGAAAATTTTGGAAGCAGGAAATAGGACTTACAGAATTTGAAATTTGCCTATCAAAAGCTTATTCTCACAGTGAAAATACTGAGGTGCTAGTTGAGTAATTAGCAGAATTTTAGCTAAAATATTTACTTCCAGGGTTTGCATCCAAATTTGAAGCATGCAAAACACTATCATTCAGTTCATTAGGAGTAAGTATACCTCTTGTCAAATCCATCAAGGTTCACCAACTTGTGGTAGCTTGATGCTCACATTATGTTTAGAGGTGAGTGACTGAAATGTCTTAGAATTCCAATGTGGAACCTTTCTGAAGGGCTGTACAGACAGAAAAGCTTCCATGTTGATTTTCAGTCAGGTGAACAAATGTGGCAGTTTTGCTTCCTGAATGCTGCTTTGTTTTGGAAGGTCTCCAACATGTGCCATTGAATCAAGATGTAGAAAGAGAATGCAGAGAGCATATGCTCTGTATTCACAAGTGTTGGAATACTGCAACTCCGTAGGTCCATTGCTTAAAAGTGATGTGATTCCCCAAACAAAGTCCTGAGCTGATGTTTTGGTGGAGGCTGAGGAATAGCTGGCACCTAAACCTGTTGCTTCATTTGGTTGCTTTTTCAGGAAAACTACACTAATAATTTACATTCAGTTTGTAATTCAGTAAGTTATCTTTGCAGCTAGACCAGACTGCTTCATATAGTATTTTCAGAAAACTAGAACACAGGAAAAATATCTAAGAAGTTAATGTGAATAGCACGCAGAGATTGTCTCTTGACAAAGTTGAGATACCAGTTTAAGATTTCAGGAACCTTGGAGAATTCCAAATGCAGTGACTAGATTTAATTGTTCTTTGCTTATGAGAAAGTCTGTTTCTTTATATGTAGAGGTAAATATTCTAGTTGTAGTAAACTTATATGTATTTAACCTTTACCGTTTGTTGTTTCAAAATGTTAATTTCTGGTGTAAGGAAATGGTGAAATATGTAGCAGTTAACTTTGTTTTCCTTCTTTAACAAATACTAGCTGGCTCCCAGAAGCCCAGGTTATTCAGAAAGCGCTCAACTCAGCAGCTAATAATGTCTACCAATATGGCCGAGAATGGATTACACATAAGGTAAGAGTGAGCTTTCCCACCCTTTTTTTTTAACGTTTTCATTTCTTATATTTCATAGCAGTCAAAAGAAATAAAAAGGCTTTTGTCAGTGATTCTTTTCTGTGTTGTTAACCACTTTGTTGACAGATCTATTCTTTCTACTCTGTAGTTTGTGAGTTGAAGGAAGGGTGGGAGTGATTTCTGTAGTCTTTTCTGCTTAGAGGAATATAAACTTTTAAGAGCTGAAAAATCTGTCTTCATTTAAATAAGATTGCCAGTGAAAATGCATCAAATAAAGATGAATGTTTTTTTTCATCTGGCTTTAACTGTCCAATTTTAGGCAATGTAGACTTCTGCTATGAGTATTTTAATTTCTATGTGGGCTGGGTGTGGTAGATTGGTTTTTTAAAAAAATTCTAATTTATTTATTTAAGTTAACTTGCTTCAGGAGAATCTGCCAGTATTCTATTTATATGTTTTGATATCTGGCACGCACCTCAAATTATTTGAAACATTTACTCTAAAGATAATCAATGATTTTGGATTAAGCGTTTTAGAGACAGCACTGGTTTTTCAGTGCAGAACGAAGTCCTCAGCTTAGTGCAGCAGAATGTTTTTTACACACAAGATCTTCATGTTGAGAACTATATTGTCTGAAGTGTGTTTTTCATACTGATACTCATCTTTTCTAGTAATTTAGGTTTGAGCCATGCCTTTACATCTTATGTGGTTCATCAAGCTTGGAGTTGATTGGTAGATTCTCTCCTGTATAATAAAAGATTTCTATGTTTTAGCTCCATAAGATTTTAGGGGAAAAAGTGAATAACACCGCTGTGATTGAAAAACAAGTGCTAGAGCTCTGGGACAGGCTTTATCACTCATGGTTTGTGAAGGTGAGTAACTTATATTTAAGCGGTATTTTCATAAACTATCACTCAGTGCTTAGAGGTAATTATGCTAAATACGTATTTCTCAGAAGGAGATCAGCAATGAGTTGGAAAGCTGAGTAATGGTCATAATAATAAAATGTTGGTAAAATTTTCAAGTATGTAATGTAGATTATTCTATAGTCACAGTCTAAGTACAGCCGGAAGTATGTCCTTCGCTAATCTAATTGTGTGTGTTTTTATGTAGGCCATTTAATTTACGCTTTGCTCACTTTTTATATTTAGTATTTCATAGTTTAGAGCTTTCTATTGAATTTTCAGCATCTTGAGCGGTTAGGAAACTAGCATTCCACATGATTTGTGTAGTCTTTAATAATTTGAAATTTTCAGAAAGAAATTATCCTTTCACCAAGTTTCTTACAATGTGTTTTTGCCAACTGTACTAGCCTTTCTGTAATAGGTTCTGCACACTGAATCTTGAAAAGGTCATAAAAATTAAATCATTTTCATGCTGCCAATGCTCTTTGCCTTTTAAAGGAAAAAAGCAAGCAATCCATTAACCATGGTGCAATGGAAATATTAAAATCTAGAAGTCACACCCCTGAAGTACTTCTCTAAATTTAAATAATTGCAATTATAGTATATTAACTCTTTTTTTTTTATACAGTCGTTTTTAAAGTACCTCTAAAATTCTGAGAATATCTCTGTATTAAAAGAAGTAAGAGTTTTGGTGTAGTAATCAAAATGGTAGGAAAAGAATCAGTTTCTTTTTCTGCCATGATAATGCTGTGAAAGAGAATGTGGAGAGATACCATGACACTGTTGAGCAATATGGGATCACTGAGGAGAAATAAAAGCTGTAGCCACGATGGGTTTTGCTGACCTTAGGTATTTGGGAGTATTCAGCACTAAATGCTTGACTGAAGAAAGCTTCTGCTTTAGATACAGCTATTCTGATAAGCCTGTTGCTTTTACTGATGCAACCTGTGTTTTGGATGGTCTGTGGCACTGTCATTCAGAAGTGCTTCCTGTCACTACATGTGCTGTAGGTGTACTTTTCTTGCTGTGTTGTGCAGCACCAGTGATGCCTCCGTCTCTGTTCCTTGCCTGGTGTGATTTCTGACCTGCAGCTGTTATTTGAGGGAATACTATGAGGCCTTTCATTCTTGTAGATACTCTTCTGGTAGGGTAAGAAGCAGTTTTCCTAGCAATCGAAGTGGCAGAAAGAGCTGCAGGAATGCACTGATAAGAAGTGTCACATATGCCTAGGAAGGTACTGTCGCTTTGAATGGGGGCTGGTAAGGTAAAAATTTTTTGTAGAATTCTAACAGAAGTAGTAGGACACTTATATACATATCAGAGCTGAGAACTTGAAAAGTCTCTTGCTGTTAAAAGATTAGGATGAGATCTCTTGTAGTCAGCGGGTTTGTTTAGGCTTGTTTACAGAATTCTGGCATACTTCTCTCAAACAGTTGTCACAGTCCCAGACCGAGTCAAATAGCCTCATGCTAGATGGTAATTGGGTGTGATTCAGTTGGACAATAGGTGACTTCATAATTAGGGTGAAACCACTTAAGGAATCCGCTGTTATCATTAAGGCTATTTCCTGTTGTCTTGCTGAGGGTGAACTATGAAGCCATGGAGTCAGAAGAAATTTGCAGTCAGCTTCCAGCTTAGCTTTTATCTTTTGCGTGACTGAATGTTGCCAGTGGAGAAGTAGATACTAGTTGTGAGAAAGCTATTTATTATGGCTTCTGCTTGTATTTTCCTTTGTGGGTTGTGCTGGGGAAAGTTGTGTGTTGCAAACAGTAAATTAAGTAGGCGGTAACTGAAGTCATTATCTCTTTTCTGTGTGCTTTCATAAAGAGCAAGAGAGATACCATTGCTCAAGTCAAGCAGTAAAGCTAATGTTTAACTGTGGTGAATCGCTACAATATACAGAATTGTAAATATACAGGATAAGTTACTAGGGCATTCTGTCAGATTTTAATTTTCCCAGTGTACACAGTACTGCCAAGTATTTTTTGAGGATACCAATTAAAGCAGTTCTGAGTGTTTAGATGCATCTTGGATCTGTTCCTCATTGAGAAAACACTAGTCTTTGGCTTTCTCCTCTCTGTAACTTATTCAAATGTCTGTTTTCCCTACGTCTTTGTCTCTCTTTTTAAGAATGTAACACATTCTGGAAGACACAAAGGACATAAATGGCATATAAACCGCCAAAACAGCTGGCTTGGCGATATTCTGGACTGGCAAGATGTTGCATCATTTGTTCATGATAACATTGAAACATTTCTTTCGGTAAGTATCTTTTGCCCTTATGACCAAATTGGTCTCATTTTTAACTGTAACAGTTCCTCCTTGGACTACCACTAAGGTACATGGAAAATATGGAAACACTGTTAGTGTCCCTTACAATTACTGAAGCAATTATTGTAGGCCTACTTAGGATATAACCATACTACAAACAGAACTGTCATGATGAAGAAGCCCTCCTAATGGCAATATTGTGATTAATACTAACTCCCTAGACTTCCTCCTGAGAGACACTGTTACTGTAAGATTACCTGTGTCACCTGCAAGCTGGTTTTAAATGCTTTATGTTATGTAGTCTTTTCTTTTTCAAGAAGAGACAAATTTGTCTAGCTTATAATTGAGGAAACTGTTGGCTAAGAGGTTGTGAAAACAATTTATTTTTTTTAGTCCAACTTTTTTCCTTTCAAATTAATACTCATTGGGTTGAAAATGGCTTATTCCTCTCTTATTTTATGAAAGCTCTGTCAAGAATGAAATTAGTAATTTACACTATTTGAATTCCTGAATTAAAGTACTGGACCTCTCACCTCACAAGGAGAAAAAGAAAAAGCGCTGAAAGCAATCCAAACTGAAGCAAATACTCTTTTCTAAAAAATTACATTGACTGAAGTGCTTAGTATAAAGGGTCAGTCTCTGATGTAGTTCATCTTTGACTTGAGCTGTTGTCATAAACTGGAAGTATCTTCAGGTTACTACTTAACTACTTTTGAAGAATATTATTTATATATAACTGGCAACATCATGTTTCCGTGGATGCAATTAAAGCTGGTATTTGCCTCAAAGCAGTTCTTGGTTTAGACTGATGGGCACGTGCTTTTTCTGTCGTGTCTGTCTCTCCCCCCGCCCCCTGTAACTGCTGCTTAAATGGTTATGGTTTCTGTTGCAGAAGATGTGAGTCAATAAAAAGTTGAAACTTGTAATTGCAGTGAACCTTTTTTCAGATAATAGTGAAGTTTGGTTAATACTTTCTCAAAGTTGACCATGCATGCTCGAGGCGGTTATAAAAATGCACGAGGCGTCGTCATTTAAAATCAATATGGAGTTTCCTCCCAGGCAAGAGGGAGAAGAGGAGAAACTACCTAGCTATTTCATTTACAGCATTGCTGCACGCTGCTCAGAAACCATAAGTCTGCTTCAGTAATCTAAATAAGCTAGAATAATGCAGGAAATCGTGTAAAGATAAGAAATATTTTAGACTGAAATACATCAATATTAAATTTTTCATCTAACAAGCATGCTTTGCTTTATTTCTAAAACCTGGTTTAGAAGTTCAGGAAAAAAAGTGCCAGCAGCTGACTTGCTTTCCTGTTTATTTCCATGGACTCATTACTCATCGGCTGTGGGGAAACACCTGTCCTTTTTCTCCATGCACTCATGTCCGTAAAGACAGACTGTAAAGCAGTCAGCATAGTGGATAGCTCTAAATCCTGATTTCACATCCTTACTGGGCAGCATTTTCTTTGCTGGTTTACTCATCTGCAATGCATTGTATAAATACTGTTCACATGATACTTTGAATTAAAATTGGTGAAAATCTGATTTTTGTGTTTGTTTAGGCTATTGATAACAGGAGATGATGAAGATGAGAACAGTTTTGAGTTCGATGTGATATGTCTGAGCAAGTAGCTTACTTGCCCTAGGATACAATGGAAGCTCACTGTACTAGGGATTTATGTTTTTATCAGAGCATGGAAGTCTCTCTTGGTATTTTGAAGAGGAATAATGAGTTATTAGTATGGCATACTGAATTGGGAAGGATCAATATTTTAAATTATGTGGGTGCATTTGGGGGGGGTGGGGTTTGGTGATTTCTTTTTTCTTTTAGGAGTATTTCGCTTGGGGGTTTCCTAGGGTTTATTTGTATGCTTTTATTGTGTTTTGTGAGACTTTGGGATTTTTTAATTTTTTTTTTCTTTAGTTGAGTGCATTGCTTAAGGTGGGGGTTGGGAAGGTGATGTTAAGTAGGCTACCTGTTGTTCAGTCTGTAGAATGTTTGTGCAGTCAGTCACTGAGAGGAGCTGTTCATCACTGGTCATCACCCTCTCAAGGAGGAGCTTAGCTGTGGTATCTGCCTGGTGCAAAGATACATCCTCTACACTTGCCAGACACAGCTCCCGCAAAAACACGTGCAGCCACCCTGGTCTCAGGCTGCAGGGAGTGTCAGAGCCTTTCACGGGTAACAGATGGCAGTAGTAGCAACAGCTGTGGGAGATGGGACCAGGTGGATCAGTAGAAAGGTTAAGGAGCATCAAGGAGTCAGAGAAAGAGATAAGACAGGCGGATCCAAACTCTGTGCTCCCTCAGGCAAATGAGAACAGCCACCAGAATTAACCCAAGATCAAGGGGATCCTGTATCCTCCCTCTGCCAGGAGGGAGAAAGTAGCTTAAAGAGGAAGGGAGTGAATGGAGACAAGTTCACGCTCAGGGTGGCAGACTTTTTTTTGTTTTTGCTCTGGTGAGACCCCACTTGGAGTACTGCATCCAGCGTTGGGACCCCCCAACATAAGAAGGACATGGGCCTGTTGGTCCAAGTCCAGAGGAGGGCCACAAAGATGATCAGAGGGCTGGAGCACCTTTCCTATGAAGACAGGTGGAGAGAGTTGGGGTTGTTTGGCCTGGAGAAGAGAAGGCTTTGGGGAGACCTTACTGCGGTCTTTCAGTACCTAAAGGGACCCTACAGGAAAACCAGGGATAAACATTTTAGCAGGATCTGCTGTGGCAGGACAAGGGGAAATGGTTTTAAACTAAAAGAGGACGGATTTAGACTCGATATAAACGAGAATTTTTTACAGTGAGGTGGTGAAACACTGAAACAGTTTGCCCAGAGAGATGGTAGGTTCCCCATCCCTGAAGGCATTCAAGGTCAGGTTGGACAGGGCTCTGAGCAACCTGATGTAGGTGAAAATGTCCCTGCTCATTGCAGGGAGGGTTGGACTAGGTGACCTTTAGAGGTCCCTTCCAATCCAAACTGTTCTATGATTTTGTGCATTTGGAAACTTGAAATCAATGCTAAACTTCAATTTTTAGGAATATAGCAAAACACGGTACAGTGCTGAAACTGTTTTGTCAGTTTTTTTAAAACACAAACCATTTACAGACAGTGAGATATCTGTAAAGAAGTGCAACTATAGTGAGATTTCCTCCACCTTTGAAAAAAAATAAACTAAGATTACACTACTTGTATGTAATTAATACTTATGTGTAGATTGAGGATAGAGTAGTTGTCTTACTAGCTTCTTGTCTTTCTGAAGTATTTTGAAGGAGTACAGGTCACTCTGTATTCTCTGACAATACAGCTCTTTGACAGTGTTATATTGCAATCGCAAGCAGATAAGCCCTTTTCCATTGATGGAAGTTGTAGGGAAGTGTTCATCCTCTTTAGTAAGGGAAGGAGCATTTGTTCTAAGAAAAGTGTTAAAAGAAGACAGATGCAAGTGTTTCACTTCAGGCTTTTCCTGTAGTGGGAGAAACTTTTATTTTAGAGTTGAAAGCATATAATTAAATCGCTGGCGTAGCTGTGCTGGGGAATTTCTGGCATTCATTTAGTTTGTATTATGCATCAATTCAGTATTTTAACTATGAGTATCAGATAAAGCCCAGAAGACTTCTGTATCCCCTTCAAAATGTGCTGTTCATTATAGCAGTTATACTTAGCTCTAGTTTGATGTAGACAGACCTTAATTATTTTAAAGTAATTCACTCTGTAAACATGTAAATTGCCTGAAGATTTAATATGAAGATAAGCTTTTCCAAATCATCAGTTTGCTTTTTTCTAAAAGCTTTAGTGTTAACAGCCCTGCCGCCTTTCAGCTTCAGATCTGTCAAAGAATTCTTTAAAAGCAGTGGTGTTACAGACCAGTTTATCCAGTGAAGTAGTTTCGAGGTGGGATTTATTTCCTCCTATTATTAGTTCTGGGGGAAAGAACTAGGGTGGATTGTCTTTAATGCCTAAAATTTTGCACCCCATGATCCACTCTGAGGTAGTTTTTCAGGTGAATAAAATATGCAATACATAGCTGGACTATGAAGATTTAATTTCTGAAACATAAAAAGAGCCTCTTTCCTTCCCCACTTACCTGCTTTTCCATTCATATTCTTTTCCTTTATTACTTGGAGGCTTGAAACCTTGAAAAAGTAAATTGCTGCTGGCTGAATTTGTGAATTCAGAATTCTCTTGATGGTATGTGAGACATTGCTAAATCCTTAAATTGATCTTTTTGCTTCTTGCACAAGAATATTTGTCGTTCCACCAGCAGCTGGTACCTCATTCAGAGATTTCCCAGACAGGAAGACACAAGACCTTCCATTAAGATGTACGCTTCAAGCTTCAGCTCAGTTCGGTTTCTCTCTCTGTGCCTTTAGCATGACTGATTTGTGTGTTCAAAATCAAGTCAGATTCTCAAATATTTCACCGAGTTGAAATACATCTTGATATTTTCTCTGGCCCTGAGAATTTCTTCAAGTAATCTCCTAAGTTTAGAGCTTGTACAGTCCATTCTTCAGTAATAATTCAACTACCATACTTTTTTTTGTAGTAAGGCAAGAGTTTGGATGTCTAATGTTCCTTGGATGGATGTTGTTTCTTTCAGTGTAGAAGAAATTAAACCTGATGTGTATTTTTAGAGGAGGAGTTGGTTTGTTTACAGTCAGAAAGCCAAAGACAGGATGCTGGAGGATAGTGCTTTTTTGTTGCTTTTTTGTCTCCATTTCATGTAAAGGTCAAGCAAAGATGGTTTCTTCAAACATAAGCTGTTTGGCCCTGAAGGGTTAGCCCAGAACTTCATGGGTTTAAAATCAGCTTTTAATTGAAGCAGGAAGCGTTTGATCTTGTGCATACTGTATTATTCTTCAGAAAGTCCTTTGCAAGTCTTACACCATAAAGGTTTATTGACTTGTTCTGTTGTTGTCATTTTTGAGTTTTCAGGATGATACATCTTTATGGAGAGAAAAAAAGTGAAAGGCGTAGAGAAGGTCAGGTTTTTTTGCGAATACCTCTTTGTGTCAAGTTTTATTCCCTTTATAAATCTCTTCATGATCTCTGTAATCAAATTGGGTATATGAGTTTATGTGGCATACAGAAGTTTGTTGACTTGAAGTTTTCAGCAAATAACTTACTTTGGTCAAATGCCTTTTAAACGTGGCTTTCTGGTGCTGGCCCGTTTCAGTGGCCAGTAGGACACTTCAGGTGGCTAAGAGCATTAACTGCAGTTTCAGTTTCTTGCCTGTTACAGATTGGAAAGGCACAGCAACTGATGCTGATAGTGACATATCACAGTGTGATGCATAAAGGAATCTAGAATTCTTTACAGCTTTGTAGCTCTTCTAAATGCTGATCTCTTTAAGCTACTTACAAAGCAGTGTTTTGGGGAGAGAGGTGTGTTTTCCAGGTATTTAATAACAGTAATGTTAGAAGTATCATTACTGCATAAATATTCACACTTAGTTGTTTGTTTGAGAATTGGTCTCAGCTGGCAAGGTGTTAGAAATTTTTTATGCGTAGTGTCTGAGCTCATTGACCTGGCTGCAGTATGCTCTGGGAATCAAAGGCATTATGAATTCTTAGGTGCAGGGACACGTATTTTGATTTTGTGACTGTTAGTGAAGTATTTGAGCACTTTCTGATGCTGCATACAGTAATGATTGTCTGCTGTGTCTGTCTTCTCATCCTAGCAATGAGAAGCACTTGTCTTGATATTTTAATGGCACATACGTGTAAAGAGGAACTTACTCTGTAGCTGGAGACAAGGCCTAAAAGATGCACGTGCTTTCATAAGACATCCTGAAGCTGAATGAGAAGCACTATCCATGCCTACTGTAAAGCAAATGCGAGTGATAACTACTTCAGCAGTTCTGATCAATGACTCTACCTAGTGATGATGTTCTTCTAGGAGAACCATGCCCAATGTTGATTGAACCAGCTGATTGCTGTATTCAAACTAACTATAGTTGTGTATTCTGGATTATCAGCTCCTTGGGCTAAAGCTTCTAGGGAAAGTGTTAAATAAATGCAACCTATATTGGAGGAAGATGCTATTTTGAAGGAAGCTTTCCCAGCCCCCACCAGGTGTATGCTCCCTTGTAGCAGATGGAACAAGCCCCTCTGCCTGTGAACTGCTTATCAATACCAGCTCAGCTGCTGTGTTTCAAGTGATGGTGTGAAAGGAAGGGGAACAATGATTGCTGTGACTAATATTCAGAAGTCTGGTAAATCAAGCCAGTTTTAATCTTTAAACCAAAACTTTACTAGACCAACTTTCTTTAACAACACACTTCATGCTAATGGTTTGTTTTCCAATCTACTACCTGTTATTTTTGTTTATTCAAAGCAGTCTCTTACAGTCATACCCTACGTGAACTGTGAGGTTAGAATACCATTGTGTGGGGATGACGTATAGTTGGCACTAATAGCCACTATCCTTGATGATCTGGATCACAGAAGTCAAAGTGAGCAGGCTCAAGAGCTCTTTAGTTTGGAAAGGTGGAACTGAAATGGGCATCTTCTTCCCTCAGATTAAGGAGCCTGTCCTTTTATAAGGTGTTTTTGGCAAACTCCCACCCCTTGACCTCTTCTCTGGCTCATATGCTGTGTGGTACCTGGAGAGGCGTTACTTTTCCAGGTCCTGGCAGGTGCCTGTTGCTTGCCTGTTCGGTTCTTTCCAATCTGCAGCACCGCCGCCACCACCACCTCACCCACCCCCCCCCAGTCATCGCTGCTTTTTCTTAATGCAAAAGCAGGTTTTTCCTAGCTCTTAGGGTTGTGTGTCTCCAATACCTTCTTCCTCAGTGAACTGCTTTTGTTTCAGGGGCTTTTGTTTTCAACCTGTGTTGCTGTTTTCAAGGCCTTTGCTGCTATTCTGTGATTAAACTCCAGATCATGGCAGGAGACCTGTGGCATCAAGCTCCTGTTCATGCTCCAAGTTCCAGTAACTGGCTTAAACATCTGGGACTGGAGCCTTGCACAGTTAGCATATTGTTTTAAGTCTGTTAATAGCAATGGCAAGTGCTAATCTCTACTGAATGCTAACGGAAAGTTGTCTGCTCTAACTACAAACTGTTCCACTGAAAAAGATTTTTATTCTGTGTTTACAGTCCTTGTACACTTTATAAAGTTACCTGGCGGCTGCATGAATTTTATACTGCTGCTGCACCCCCAGATTGAATTCTTAATCCATGGAAGAAGGGACGGGTCTGGTACCAGAGGCAGAACATTTTTCAGAAGAATCTCCTCTTTACTTTTAACCTCACTTGAATTCTCAAGAGAGACTAGTAATATCTGTTCAAAAGACAAGCCTTGAAATTCATAATCTCCATTAAATAATACGAAGCATAGACCGAGTAGATCTTTCTGGTTGTACTGTGTTGTAGTTTCCTGACACTCCTCCCAGTACTTATTGTCTCCCAAGTTTATGCTTACTAAATTAACTTCTGTGTTTCTTTTAGTTACAAATGTGAGGTGATCTTATGGCTCATGCTCCTTTGCTCTACAGATGCCAAATACTGTGGGGTTTTGTTTGTTTTGGGTTTGGGGTTTTGTTTGTTTTTAATTCAATCTAATTGATAAAGATATTCATGAAACCAAGAGCAACTGTTGCTGGTTTTGAAGTCTTCACTTAGAACTTTGAACCCAGAAAAGGGCTTTTGTCTCAGAGTTTTTACAGTTTATCCAGTTCTCTTAATTAGTATAGAAGAAGGTATGGCTGTTTGTAACCTTGCTGTTTTCATGTGTTTGAGTCACTTCAGGTAATACATTACTGTATACCTTCTGAATGAAGTACTTGTTACGAAACTACTGTGCATTGCCTTTAGGATGCCTCAATGTGCCATGTTGTGCCATGCCTTTATATCCTTACTGTCTCATGGAGTTGCTACCCTATTCAGGTTGATGTGTCTGCATCCACACATAAACTGATTTGGCTGTAGTGAGTATTCCATGTTTAAAGCCATGTCTCAAAACTACTCTTTACTATCTGTAACTAATAAGCAGTCAGTTCCCCCAGCCAGTACAAAATTTAATAGACTGTCTAGCATTGTTTGATTTATTTTCCATAATTGTTTGAGTAACTGATGCATCCTTCTCTGCTCAAAATCACAACTTGAGTAGCTGTCTGCAGACATTATAAAAATTACACATCTCATTAACATAAAAATTTTTTCAACAAATTTATTGAAGCAGTAATTCTATTATTGCATTTGAAGCCGTCTTCAGATTTATTTCTACCTTGTGATGTTACTCCATGTTCTTCATGTTTTAGCATTTCCACTTTTGAAAAGATGAGTTTTGTCTCCCAAGGCAAGATGTGATTACAATTGGTGATGATGTTAATCCCAATAAACAGGTGCCACTGTATCTAAATTTTTAGCAATTTTATGTAATGAAATAATTTTGAGCATCGGGGGAAAGATTCTCAAACCTTGTAACTTATCTACCTAGAAACTTGTCTTTAGTAAAGTAGGTGTTTTCACTTGATATTACCAGCTGTAATTTAGAAGTGAAGAAATATGCCTTAAAAACCAAAAAGTCTTCTTTGTGTGGCTTGATGGAGATAAATCACTCTGTAAGCAGTTCTCTGTCCTAGCTAACACCAGACGGTACTTGACTTTGTCTTCACTTCTCACTCCTTTTCCAGATCCTGGAGTCTCTGTGGATAGTGATGAGTCGCAATGTGAGCCTCTTATTTACTACAGTTACAACATTAGTGACAATACTCTTCCACAGTGGGACAGCTCTTCTCAACTTTGTGCTTTCAGTGGTAAGTAGAATGTCATCGGTTTACGTGGTCCGTTGTACTGAAGGAACCTAATTTAATGTGTTGTAACAATGAAAAATCAAATCCAAAGCATTGAAAACATTTTCTAACCTTATCTAATACCAACATTCTTCAGGGTTTTGCAACTTTCAGATCTGCTGTTTGGGGGGCATTGTAGGCAAAGGGCAAGATTTGTGTGACTTCCACGTTAGGGAACTGGCAGTCTTCCTCTCATTCTGTTCATGGAAAACTCGTGGTTTTGGCCTTGAATATAGTGAGCTGTAACTTGTGATATCCCACATAACTACTGAAGTCTAATGGTATGTCCTCGAAAGCATATCTTTAAACATGCCAGTGCTTTCAGAAAAGAGGAAAAGTTGTTTCTGGGAAATGTCAGAAAAAATATTTATTTCACAAGGATTACCTTTATATTCCCTTTTCTTCATGAAGTATCTTCAGCAGATGTGTGTGAGGGGGTTATTGTGTTGTTTTCATTTAACCTCTGTGAGCTCTTCATCGCAGAGTGCTTCCTACACAAAGTTAATTCTAATTGATGTTATTGCCCACACTAAGTAGTAGTCTCTGAAACTTTTTTATTAAAGGTGTTTTCTCTAAAGGATATGTTAATTCTTAGTGTATTTTGCAAGCTAGATGTTTATAGTTTCTTCTATTTCTAAATTCCACAGCTGTGTGGAGTAATTTATAAAGGTGGAAGTAACTTTTTTCTTCTCATTTGCTGTGACAGCTGTTACTTAAAATAAAAATCTCTCAAAAGAACCTGTAATAGCTGGAACAAAGCTGGAAGCTTGTGGTCACCTTGGGACTTTTCCATGTTTTAACTAAACAAATACTGATCTTGGAAGCTTGACTGAAATCAATGTCTTGGATTTTTGTTCAGGATTCAAAAACATCAGTTAGAAAGCAAAGTGTTTTGCCAGTTTAACTTCATTACTTTCATTTATGCTTGTTCAGGAGAGAGGTCCTCGTAGACAAATCTGCAGAATTGAAATAATGTCTAACAGCATTTCATGGTAGCTGTGTGAGTTCTCTTGAATATTTAAGAAGAGTTCACAATGAGACTTATTGGAATGGTTGTCTTGAACTGAAGAAAACACTTAATTGTGTTGTTTTCTAGTTATCTTTCAGTTAGTGAAGAAAAGACTGCAAAGGAATATTTCATTTCTTTTCTTCCTTAGTCTACAGCTTCACCTGTGATGACACATTGAAAGCAGTGTCTTAGAAGTTACTTAAAAATGGCAAGTTTGGGTAGTAATTGCGGATGATTTCAACGCACTCATTGCTCAAAATTTAGCTCTAGATACCTTATGACTTATACCAAATTCATTACATGCTGTTGCTGAGATGCATGATCCTCCCTTTTTGTCTGTCAGCAGGGTCCTGCCACTTGCTGGGGCAGCGTGCAGTCAGCTGGTTTAGCAGAGCTAGTTGGGATGTTGGAATTCTTTTAAAGATTAGAAGCCCAAAATGCTACTCTCATTCCTCCACTTCTGGTGTATGTTGAACGTGTTACTTCAAAATGAGCATATAAAGCTTTCCCTACTGAAGTCCTGCACTCTTGGTTTCTTGAATTTGACCGCAAGCTTCCATTTTGCACTCCTAGGGATCTTGCGTATATATAGGAAAAGTTTATTTTAGTACGTGTATAGGTTCTTTCTGTAGATGCGTGGTCATGGTAGCCTGTGAAATGCAAACAGCAGAACTGATAAATTAGAAATATTTCAACTTTTAAGAAACAAGGAAAAAAAACACTGAACAACTTTGTCCTGTTAATTGTACTTAAAAAATGGCAGGATAAAGGGTTATGCTTGCCTGTGTTTTTGTGCACAGAAAATGTCATGTGTAAGCACAGATGTTCTTGTAGCTGAATGAACTGCTGCTGTCGAAGGCATTTAAAATTTGCATGCCTACCTGAAGAGCACTTATTAATGCTGTTAAATGCTATGGCAGAGTGCTGTAACCAGTCGTCTTTGCACTGTACATTTCATAGGCCATTCTGTCTATGCAGAGGTGCAGTTCCTTCTCTTTATAAGTCATTTGCAGAGGTTTTTGTTATGAAAACTAAACAGATTTTCTTAAAACACAAAAAGGTGACTTAAAAGAGGTTGTTTTAATGGTATTTAGTGTGGGGTTGTTAACCGTTTATAACTGAAAGAGAAAGGACTTAAATTTAGGATATTCAGTAAATAGCCTGCACTAAATAAAGATTACTATGGTCCATTATTTGGGGAAACAAGTAAATGAAAATGCTAGCTGTTGGGAGAATGTAGTTGAGCCTTAAAGTCCTTTCTAGGATAATTCAACTGAACCATTGTGGAGTCCGTGTAGCAATAATGTAACTGCTTCTTAAATTTTCTGTATGCTTTTTTTCCTTCCTTCCCCTGCTGCAACAGCTTAATGCAATAGGCAAAGTCCAGATGTGACCCTAGGATAAATCAATGCAGCTATTTTAACTTTTGTGATGTGCATTGTTACTGAATCTCATTTAGTATTATGTCGTTGTTAGATTTAACTGCTATTCACGTTCCTTCATTCAGATATAAAGGAAGAAACCCTCCAAGTAAGGAGGAGATAAGAAGTGACCTTAACAATTCTTCTTCTGGGATTTCAAGGCATACTTGTATCTTTTACTGTAGCAAGATTTTTTTGTCAATAATTTTCTTTCTGAGGGTTGATATCATCAACAATTTAATTTTTTCTTTAAGCTGAGATTTCAACACGAGCTGTTTTATTCCCTCTTTTGGAAAACCTTGAATTAAGACGTTCATGGTTTCCTGGGAAAACTCTCACTGTTCTCCTGTAGGAGAAAGAGCTTTTGCATGGAGTTCATTTTGAATGTGAAGGCAAATAGTTTCAGGTTTCTTTGATTATTCTAGTTTAGTTACTGCATCTTTGACTGCTCCCTGACCCAATATCCTTTCCTCATCTCCCTTCTTTTTTTTTTTCTTTTCTTTTTTTTTTTAATGCAGTTTTGGAATGAAATTTTTACGTTTTGAATGGACTGAACCCTAAAGCATTTGAGTATATTTTGTGTGTCTCTGGTCCAGCCAGCAGCATCAGCTGAAAAAGCTTACTCTCTTGAAAGTGCCAGGTCTGTGTTTTAACAAAAGATGTATTTAATGGGTTACTAAGGGAAGTTTATTTTTCTAATTGTGAAATGGAAGAAATTCTTTTAAATTATGTCTAGGGAGAGAGCTGTGTTTCAAAGAAAGCAGTACTCCAGCTTTAACTGTACTCCCTTTTTTTTTTTTTCTTTTTAATTTTGCTACAGAAGAGACTTTAGTAGTTTAAAATGGCACGAACTAATTTAATTTTTGCAACAAGATAATTCTGGAAATGCTTAGCTTTTAAACTGATTAGTTACATTTCAGTCCATTTTTACGCATCTTGAATAAAAATTAAAATAGTCAACTTTATTTTGATAGATCGTTAATAAGATTTTGCTTTAAAGCATGGAAATAATGGACACTTCGTTCAGAACCTCTGCTTCGAAAAATAGATCTTCCATCAAAACATTCAGTAGGAAGTAATCTGTGTAGCATATCCATCCCTGACCAGTGATACTGTATTCAGACACAGACTGAAAACCAGATGTTTGAAAACTGATCATTAGTGGCACTCTTGTCACATTTCATTTCTGAATATAAGGCCCTTTCCACACACATGCACATGGATACATATTCACATGCAGAAAGGTGTATATATATATGTATATGTAAGCGTATGTGCGTGTATGCACACACACTGAACTCATACTCTTACACAAAGATCAGAAGGTAAAAGCTCTATTTGGCTGATGAGCATTTACAGGCCCGTGGCAAGCAGGCGACTTTTGATGCTTTAAAAAACCCAAAAACAAACAAACAAAAGAAAAGAAAAGAAGGAAATATAAAAGCCAAGAACCAAAGCCTTTGGGTAGAAAACTGAGTATGAAAGGCAGATACAAAAATATTTCCTAAGTCTGTGGACCTGACACACAAGAAGTTAAGCCATGTGTTTCTTGACATACGTGGAAATGTTGAATTACCATTTTAGTACAGAGTGTTTACACCCATAGCTTTCTCCTTTAATTCAGTCTATCCCCTCCTCAAATTAGACCGTTTAATGTTTTAGGCTACAGAACAAATTCTACAGCAAGAAATAGTAATTCATCAATTGTGCAACTATGGAAAGATCTTATTATTTTTCTCTTCAGTGAATTCTCCTCATAGTCGTCAGCGGGATCTTGAGTTGTTGCCTAGGAAACAATTTAGATAACGTCTGAAATCTCAGATATCCTGTAAAAGAGGTCTGAAAACTTTCAGACTCCAGTTGATGTTGGGTAAGACATACCTTTTTGTTGCTGAATGTGCTCTTGAGGCTCTTACACTTGTTTGAAGAGACAGCGAGCCACTTGATAATAAATTATTATGTTCTGTGACTACTGTTTTGGTTTTTGTTTTTTTTTAATGCATTTTTGTATCTGTTGAGCTAAAGCAAGTTTGTTAGTTTGCCAAATTGCAGATAATGTAAATAAAATTCAGTGGATTTTGTATAGTGCTGTGGTTACACACATTTCGTGTTAACAGAAACTGACTTAGGTTTGTATCCTAGCTTGTAGTTCAACTTAACACCGTTTTATACCTTTGCTGTTCATCCCCAGCTGTCACTTTGGCTTTTATGGTTCAGCTGGGTATGCGTACGTTGGTGTGCTGTGACTCCCTAACAAAGCAAGTTTCTCCTGTAAACACTGGGGAAGAACAGCTTCTCCAGTCAGTACAGCTGCAGTGCATGTTGCCATTTGAACTAATCCCCAGCTCTTCTTCATAACCTGCCTCAAGTCAGCCCTGTATGTTTGTCATGCCACAGGGAATCAGGCTTTGCCTACTTGCTGCAGTTAATTTGCTCCTTCCCTGGCTGCCGTGTTGTTTTCAAAAGGCAGCATCTTCAGAAGTTAACTGAGGCTGTCCTAATAAAACAAGATTCAGCGGAGCTGGTTTTCACTTTGCTTTTTTTGAGTGTCAGGATGAGTGGATATTGTACTTATAGCAATACACTGCTTTCTGAGTTGAAGACTGCACTGCAAGAAGGATCTGTAGCTGGATCCCAGTGGAAGGAAGACAAAACACCACCTGTATGCCTGCCTTACTATAGGGAGATTTGTCATGAAATCAGGATATATACTACAGTAGCTTAGGATAAATGTCAGGCCCTATTGAGGAGAAAATAACCCTGCTTGCAGCATTACAAAGGATGCTGGAATCTGAGTCAAGTGTTAAGATTGACTCCTTTGAAATTGTAACAAAACATAGCTGATACTTGTATTGACACTGGATTATTTCCTGTTAAACCAAGCACTAATTTGGGGGAGAGGGTGGTGGTGGTGGTGTTTCTGATTTAAAAATGAATGCTAATAGCGTACTGTTTAAACGTGCTGATGCAGTCACTTATTGTAATAGATAGATTGGTTTGTTGCCCAAGGCAGAAGTTACGCACCTGGGAAGATGGAATACAGCCTACACATACGTGACATTTTGGAAAGGGGTCACAGTAGGTGAAGAGTCAAGTGTGACTTCGAAGTTAAAGGCTAGGAGGATGGGGAAGTGGTAGTAACATTTCACTGACTAGAAAGGAATTAGGAAGAAACACAAATGGATAGCATTCTTGAGACTGGTAATGGAATACTGCATGTTGTGCTGTCTGCGGTTTTTTGTATTTTTTTTTTCCTGAGTGTGTTCAGAGGGAATACAGGAAAAGGGCATGAGCTGTCCAGAGACCAGATAAAACGCTCAAGTAAAATACTTACGGAGGTCAGGCTGTTTGGTTTTTCATAAAATTGAGATGTGGTTTACTCTAGCTTATGAGTAGGTTAGAAATACGCAAAGTGAAACAATTCTTTGTAATCTTGGGAAGAAAGAAGATCTAAGGCTTGCAGATGAGGCAAATATAAGCCAAATATTTTCTTTGTTTGAGGTATTCTGTTTCAAGCTTTTAAGGACACATCTCTGTGATATATGCTGAACTCGCTAACAGGAAAACAAGGAAAACCTAGTGAACTAAAACACACAGGAAGCTAATACAATCTGGCTGCATTTTTTTTGGTCTTTAAACTGAAGCAGTGATACTGCCATCGCTTCTGCTGAGACCTGCAAACTCAGTCAGAACTGCCAGCCTAATAAATATTATACTTTTTTTGTGTTTGTTTTTGTTTAATTCATGTCTCATCTAGCTGCATAATGACTCTTGAGACAACTCAGGCTTACATGGCAATTTTTGGGTTGTGTTGATGGTTTTTGTTTGGTTGGTTTTTTTAAAGAATAGATGTTACTATTGAGCAATTCTTCGAACCGCTAAACGTGCTGAAAAAATCACCAAAAAAACACCAAAAACCCCTACAATATTGAATTGATCTAGATCAATGTTCTAGTTGTTTGATCTAGATATGACTTTGGGAAGAAGCCATACAGGGCTAGAAGTTTCATAATGTTTAGATGTAACTGTTAAACCCTTTGTGAAACAGCGGAGAACATTATTCTTTTAGCTCTGTGTGTTTCTCTAAATCCAAGCTTGTGGAGTAGTGTTTTGTGCCTTCACAATGAAGTTCAGTATCTGAAGCATAGCTGCATACTGTAGTTCTGGAAAGTATTTATTGGTTTTTAATTTAAAACTCCAATTTGTTTTGCAGGTGATTTTCCTGACCACACTGTTCTATCTATTGAGTTCCAGTGATGAGTACTATAAACCAGTAAAGTGGGTGATAAGCCTGACACCTTTGTCCCAGCCAGGTCCCTCTTCAAATATAGTTGGCCAATCTGTGGAGGAAGCAATAAGGTATGTTGTTGATTTCGTACCCTTTCTAGAAAATTCTTTTTTAAAGTTGATACTCAGCTACAAATACTTAGCAATTGCAGCAGCTTATCTTTCAAAGATGAGTCTGAAATGTCAAAGATTTTCTGGAACCTAGCATTGATGATTTTTTTCCCCCCTTAATTGTTAAAAAAGCCATTTGATTGGACTGCCTAAAAAAAAAATCAGAGGTCTGTGCTGTAGTGAAGACTAGTATTTTGTAAAATTGATAGCACCCATGGCAACCCTAACCCATGAGGAAGCAGTGTGTTTGTGGCTATGTTGACATTAACAGCTAATGCAGCTCAGTAGGAGCAGATTCATACAGCAAAACAGTTGCAGTGAACTAAACCTGACACCTGTGCTGTACTCATTTCAGAGTTACTTACTTTGAACTACTTTCAGTCTAATCTTGGGGACTACGTACTCATTTGCAGGTATAGTGTGTTAGGTAGGCTTCTGGAATGCATTTTCCAGTTCAGCTTAATGTGGGAGAAACCTAGTTCATGATCTCCATGATCCAAATTACACTGAAGGGAACAACAGGGGAGCACTCTTCTTATCCCATTTAAATCACTACTGTCCTGAACCTCCAGAGCGCATCCACAGTGTTTCATGCTTAATTACCATGCATATGATTCACTGAGATTTCACAATAAAGCCATTTTTGAGGTGGTACAGTAATATATTTCAGTCATCACAGATGAATGAAACTGTCAGCTTTCAGCTTTTAGCAGGTTGAAACACTAACATGTTGATAATATAATAAATGGGTTTTAAATAACGTATTTAAGTCATAGCTCACTCTTTCAAAGAAGTTGATGGACTGGGAAAAGTCAACAGATCCCATCCTAAATTCTATACAGCTGTTGTCTCTTACAACACTGTTTTCTATGTCATCCTATGCACACGTACAAAACATGAACAGCCTTTAAAACAGCAGCGTGTTAATACTGTTTTCCAAACATTCATTGCCGAATGTTTGCCATTGTTCTTAGGTGAACTTTACAAGTGAGCATAGTTATCTGTTACTGTAATTAAGCTGTTTCTAGGTACATTTGAACAATGAGCAGGTCATGTTGTGCTGTGTAAGATCTTGACAACGATGATAACTACTATAGTTATTTGAAATAAAGGGACAATCCAGGTAGAAAGCAGCAAATTTGGAATTCTGCCAGAAAGTTAATAGCCTTTCTCTTGAGCGCCTGCTATTGAGCTTTCATTGATCACATGGTTAATATCTCAGTTCTATCTCTTCTGACAAACACAAGCAGATTTAGAAGCCGAAACTTGTCTCACGAATTGTTCTCTCTAGCCCCTGGTACAGGGGGACAGTGTCAAAAAAATAGGACATGACTGTCCCTGAGCACGGATGCTTTGCAATGAGAGTTGTATTAAATGCAATTTTAAATTCATAGGTCTGTGCAACACATGAGCTAGGATTTTTGTCAGAGTGTAGAATGGCGGAAAGAAAGAAAATAATGTTAGAGAAACTACAGGAAAACAAGTAGGGAAGAGCCAGCATGCATCAGTAAATGCAAATACAATGAGGAAAAGCCGGTGTTTGGAGAACATGGAATGTGAAGCTGCTTGTCATACTTTGTGTGTTCACTAAGGTAGCCTGCATCAGTTATTCATGTTTGTTTGTTTGGAGTAGGTCTGTACTTGGTGCCTCACTTGAATTCTTTGCAATGCTGCTTCTAGGACTTTCAGAAGTTCTTCTCTCTTGTTCAGTTGTACCTAAGGATTTATTGTAATACTTCTAGATTAGCTTACATTCCACTCAGTACTTACTGTGATGTTCAGTATGTAAATACGAAGAATATAGTAACAAATTTTCTTGGTGTGGCCACACTTCATTACTATTTCTTCTTCTTGATAAATCCTCCATTTGCCTTTTGTCCCTCAGATGGTTCTGTTCTGTTCTTTTTTCCTTTTTTGATTTTTTTCCCCCCCCAGTTTTCCATATTACGTAAGTGGGTATCAGCATAAAAATGTGGTGAATTATGAAGGTAGTGTTGCACCTTCATCATGTGCAAGAGTCTCTTTTGACTTGCAGTGGTGTTTAGTAGCCTGTGAATATAGTAAGTACATTATTTTCTTTCACTGAAACTACTAAACATCAGCTATAGGAACCAGTGGAGAAATAGGAACAGGAAGGGAACTGGCAACTCTGGCAAAAGGGTTATACCAGAGTAGGTTGAGCTTCAGGAATTCTTTTGGCAGCACTCTGTCAGGGTTAGGAAGATTACTTAACTTAGAAACATGAGAGCTACTTAGGATAAATTTAGTTCTCAATACTAGTTAGTGAAATTTTTCATTGTAATTATATGTATATTGCTAATGTAGTGTTTTGGGGGTCTGCCTGTATCAGTGAGATGTTTGTTTTGTTCAGAAAGGTTTTGTAAAATTCAGTTAGTTCATAAGTCACCTACCTCACTGCTGAAGCAGGAGAATCACGTCCTTCACCTTTGAAATAGGCAAGTAGTGCTCTTGTGTGGATTCCCCCATCCCCCCCACCCCAAATGGATGAAGCAGTAATTCTCCAATTCACAGGTCTCCAAAGTAGTAGCATGCACACCTTTGCCTGAACCATTTTCCTTTCCCTGAGCAGCATGTCGTTCTCTTCCTGAATGCACCATACCCTTCTTCCCCGAAGCTCCCATTCTGCTTGCTCTGGTGGAGATATTGCACATTACTAAGTTGCATGTTGTCACGGCCTCAGTGCAATTTAGTGTGTGCGATACTTTCACATGAGTGCATGCACACGGGTATGGCTGTGGCTTAAAGTTACTGCAGCTTTTGATTTTGGTGGGGCCTAATTATTACACTGTGAAACGGTCTTAAACCCAGAGCAGTATTCTGAGTGATGCCTTGAAACATGCGGTAGTGGGAATTTGTTCTGTAATGCCAGGAAGATGAGTACTGTTTGTTTTCAATTTGAGAAGGGTTATCATTATTTCCTTCATTTTCTTCATTTGCCACGTGTCCCTCAAATTTGTTCAATTTTTTCATTGGCTATATAGAAGTTACTTAAAATATTAGGTGTTTCTAAAGAGGAAATAGTAATTGTATTCTTAATTGAAATTTGCCAGAAAGTCAAAGAGAGATTTGATATGAAGAAAACCTATAGTGCCTTGATGGCTGAAATAGGTTCTTACTGGTTTTTTTCAATGTTATTTATTAACGTTTGAAGAGATCTGAAATGACCTTTCATGCAATAAAACAAATAAGAAAAATCTCTGCTGTTTAAGCACCTAACTTGTTTGCTGTGCCGTCCCGGCAGTAATGATGGAGAAAATGAGATGGTGATACAATTCCCACAGAAAACAATAATCTTCCAGCATGTTAAGCTAATGCTTAGAAAAAGCAAAATGTGTGATCTTGTTTATTTTAGTGCAACATTAATAATGTCTTTCAGAATGTTTTCTCAAAGACAACTGTTAACTGATTATGTTGTGACTGAATTTTTGCATGCATTGTATGTTCTTTAGTAGCAGGAGTATCCCTTGCAGAAATCTCTTTTGTCACAGGAATGCGTTTAACAAAATCTTACTAAAATTTTGTAAGCTCTGCTTACGGCATGAGTTATGAGATGGGGATAGAATTGAAAATGATTCTGTCTTAGTGAAATAATTTCCTAGCCTGAAACTGGGAATAACAGATTTTTTTTTTTTTTTTTTTTTTATTTTACATTACTTGGAGGAAAGGAAAATTTTCAGTTGAGTTACTTGGAAAAAAAAAAGTACAATGTAGTTTACAAATCTAGAAGAGATGCTGTAATGATAGTAGCTGTGACCTGATAAACCTATAAAGATAGCTAGCAGTATTTATCAGTTTATTGGTATAGTAGCGATAACCGCGTAATTTGCTTGTACCACTGTTGGCTATAAATATTGTTGTACATGCTAAAAAAAAAATCTTTTAACTGTATTTCCTTTTGCTTCTATATTGAAAAGACTTGTTCTTAGTCAACATAGCTGTCTGTGTATCACTTCACATACACAAGCTTAAAAAAATTATTCAAATAATTAATTCAAAGAAAAACAGATATTTAAAGAAAACTTCAGAAAATAATTGATTGGCTTCTTAACCTTTACTCTTTCCAAATTTACCTGAAACTATTGGAAAAAAAAAAAAAGTTCATTATTGTGCACGCATAATTTGGGTCAAGCATGTCATAATGTCTGTAAGAATTTTATGGTTTACTACCCCTGATTCACAGGCTTACGCAAGTGCATAATCTGATTCTGTATATTCTAACAGGAATTTCTCTTAGTGCATTGGTGTAGTTTGTGATTTTTGTGACTATCCAGTTTGTTTAAAACTGAAGGTATCCGGTTACTGTGTGCGTGTGTGTGTGTGTGTCTGCGCGTGTTTAAACACGTAAGCAGATTTGCACACAGTTTTTAAGAATAAAATAACTACATTGCATCCTGGGATACTAAGCCTTTAATTATGTATTACACTTATGCAATTATGTATATATGCTGCTTTTTCTACAACTGTATGTCAGAACTTAGAATCTTTATTTAAATTAATATGTAGTTGGTATGTGACATAGGCTCTATCAGTAAAACTTGCATCTAGAATTCAGCTCAGCCAGTTTTTCTCTTTGCATCTAAGTCAGGAGTACTAGCTTATTTGGAGGGACAGAAGACAAGGGTTGCTGAAAGGATTATTAGACATATAGGAAAGAGATCTTCTATGAGGCATTTCTAAGAATAAAGGGGGGTAGTATGGGAATTATTTTTAGTATAGCATATTGCAGAATTCTGTGCTTGCATATCTAATAATTCTTTATGTGTGTACTTAAGGTTGCAGTATATATTATTATAACCATGGTTAGATTTCTGCTGTTTAAAATATGGATTTATTGTAATGTCAGAAGACAGCACGAACGCTGATAGAAAACCTCAAGGCTTCCTGACATTTCAAAGATTTAAACATCTCGGTTTTAGCTTTTTGCTTTTTTGTCATTTTAGGTCAAATTATAAGGTCTATCCCTTATTTATTCTGTCTCCCAGTGTAAGCAATCAAAATATACTCTTATTTATGCTTGTGATTCATAATTTTATTATAGTAATAATATGAACAGACTGTGAGTTTCTTAATATAAGACTACAACGGATCTCAGGCTTTATTAAGTCCAGCTAGCTGCGGCTCTCATTCATGATTTTTTGTAACAAAAATGGGCATCTAAAAGCATTATATCCTTGTAAGTAATGCAGAGAATAACAAATGCTCGGTATACAGTGGCAGTGCATGCCAACTGATAGGAAAGGTTTGAGTTAAGACCAAGGGAAGACTGCCTACATAGCTGATCAGCAAATAGCAAGCACCTCAGGAAATGAGAAACTGTTATTTAAAAAGCTGAAGTTTTAGATAAATTAGGACAACAGAAAGATCATAAACTTTGGCAGATAGAAACAGGCCAGAAAGGGGCAAGGGAAGAGTTTGATTCATTTGCTCCAAGCTCCACAAAATGTTATTAAACCAAAATACCACTTTTGCCATGCAGCAGGAGCAGGAAGCGCTCAGGGGGGCTGAGAGATAACAGGGAGTACTCGGCAACAAGAAGGCTGCTGCAGGCTGTTACCGCGGGGGAGGTAAAGTGATGCTGTGGTGTTCTTTGCTGCAAAGGTAGGTGTCGCACTGTAAAACCCTTCTTATGGGTGAGCTGCAGCTGAATCTCTCAGAAATTACAGTGACTGTAGAAGAAGCAGACAAAATGAGCAACAGCAAATGAATAAGACTGGGTCGTATTCACTCGTCAAAGAAAACTCAAGGGCAACATTAAAAAAAAAAGATATGTTCCAGGGAACCCAGGAAGCATAGTCATGCAAGCTGGACATCAGTACTGTGCAGCTTAGTAAGGAACTAAAGTTATGAACATACCAGCACCTGGTGAATATGATTTCGTTGCTGAGAATCAGTGGAGTTTTCACAGAGAGAAGCTCTGCTTTACTCTTCCTGTTTTTTGAAGTGGTCAACAAGCAATACCATTAATAAGTTGATCTGGCTGGTATGTTCTAGTGAAGTTTCATAAAGGCTTTTTACAGCATCTCTTACCAAAGAGTTTCAAGGAAATTAAGTAGTGATGAGATAATAGAGACGTTTTCTGCATGGATAAAGAATCAGTTTAAAAGATGAGAAACTGAGGGTAGGAGTAAATGACGGTGTTGAGGTGGGGACCTCTACTATCCCATCTATTCGTAATTGTCCTGGGAAACAAGTAGAGAGGGACACTTCACTGATACCACAAAATTATTTGAGCTAGTAAGGATGAGGACTGATTGTGGAATTGCAGCAGGATTGTAGAGAAACTCAGTTAGAAGTGTTTGGAGAATAAAATGACTGATGGGATGTAATGTGGGTGGAAGCGATGCATGCAGGAGAAAACCAGTCCTAACTTCACACGTAAACTGATGGCCTCTCTGCTGACTGTTACCATTTGGGAGATATATTTCCAGGTAGGCACACTGGCTCAGTGCTTGGTGATACTTAAAGACATCAGCCAGGCATATCAAACGTTAAGATTTGTTACAACAGACATAAGAAAGAAACACAGAATATTACTCTCATTGTATGAATCTGTGGCTTGCCTGTGTCCTGAATTACTCTGTGCCGTTCTGGTTCCTGCATCTTGGAAAGGTGGGAGGGCAGCAAGGATGGTTAAGACGAATGAAGGTAGGCAGCAGTTTTTGTATGAGGAATGACTGAAATGGTTAGCAGTCTTCAGCCCGGGAAAAGGATGTTATATAATTGAGGTTTGCAAAATCAGAACCGGTGTCTGAAAATAATGACTGCAGGGGACAGTCTTGCCAAAAAATACAGGAGTTGCAACAGCTTGCAGTGTTGGACAGGGCTAAGAATGGATATTAATTGAAGATTACTAAGTAGACAGCCTCCCATCAGGTTAATTATATCCTCTGAGGTGGAAATAGTCTGGAAGAATGTTCAGGGGAACTGTTAAATGTGTTTATCCTGTTTCTTATGTTTCCTTAGTGTCTGCTTCTGGCCTCTACTGGAGATGGGTTGCTGGCTAGACATACCTTTGGACTTAACTAGTTTGGCTTTTTATTTATATATTACATTCCAAGATCCATGTTAAGAATAGCTAGGTGTTGCACTTAGTAAACATTGTAGTCTGCTCGTGATAAAAATCTGGAAGTATTAGAAATAGTTGATTCAAAAATAACTCTTTCAAATGTGCTTCTCAGAAGAAAAATTTTTAATTTATGTAGTGTATATGACCAGGTCTAAGTAGTCACTCAGAAATATTCAAAGTATTACAAAGAAATAATCATATGTAGAACTTCTTACAAGTTGGACTAAATGTTAATTGTTCTTTTTCATAGGATGTAGATGTTTCTCTGTTAGAGAAGAAACCCTGTTCGCTGCTGTGTCTTTCCAGCTAGTTCCCACTGTTTAAAAGTCTGAAGTTTTGATACAGTCACTGGAAACTTGTCCTGTATTGGGAGGTGTAATATTTGCATCAGTTACACCATCTCAGGGACTTATGCTTTGTTCAAGACTGTATCATTTTATCTCACTGGTGTCATTACTGCCTCCATATGTTGGAGCTGTTACCTGTCTTTATTCACTTGTACCATTCATAAGGAGAAATTAATTTCAACAGCAGAACTGCTGTCATGGAGTCATCTCTGAGAGTCATCTGCTTATTTATATTGCTCCTGAGGTGATCTTACTCTGTCAAAAAACACTGCCACTTCTGCTTTATCCATAGTATATTGTGGCACTCTTTCCTTGTTTTAATGTGTAATTTGAAACTGAGAAATAATAAGGGTCTTTTATATTCCTAAAGGAACAGAACCCTTAAAGAGAGTCAAAGAACATCTTAGGAGTTTTTTTGCTAAAGGATTTCTTTGAGTCATTTAATTCAGTGTTCTCCTGTTGATCAGTTGAAATTTGAGGTATCATTGTAGAGGAAGACTACTTCAGTCTTTTTTGAGGTGATAGCTGTCCTTCAATTGTCACTGGTAGCTTGGCTTTTGCAACTGGTTTGAAGGAAGAAAATGAGTTGTTTGATTTTGAAGTTATAGCAACAGTGACTTGGTTCCAGCGGGGATACAACAGCACTACTGTACAAAGAAGAGCTCCTGCTCTCCAGCCACAAAAATGCTGGCTTCTTTCCTGGTGTGAACACATCTCTTCATGCCACTGCTCTATGAGTTGGATGGGGAGTTGAGGTCTGAGCTAGTTAGTTAAAACTAACCCAGCAAAAAATAATTGTTAGCTGAATTTATTGTAAAAACGATGGTGGCACATAAAAGATTGTACTGGCAGGCAGACAGAGGAAGGGTGGTCTGGGGCATAAACGAATGCTGGAGAACTGGGGAATGAGAGGGCACTTTTGTGGCAGTTCTGGGTTCACCTGTTTTGAAATAAATTAGTAAACTGCTGTGAAGTTTGGAATGCTTTTTTACCTTGGACATTTACTTTTTTACCTTGAATACTCTGAAGATGCAAAGGTTGTATTGTTAGAAGAAATCGAGTAGCTGGAGTTTCTTAAGGCATCATTTTGAATTAGTCAGCTCTATGTACAGGAAGATTTTGTAACAAGATGCAGTACAATTCTTGTACAGGCAGTTCATTTTTTTTGCCTCTTTCCTTTCAACTGAGGTTGTTGGGGTGTTAGGTCAAAATGTTTTAAATTTTTAAATTTCACCATGAGAGTGAACAGACCTTAACTGCAGGCTCTGTGAATTTGAAACTGAATTCAGGTGGGCATACGTTTAATGTAAGCTTCAGTAGAAGCAAAGGGGAAACTGGGGGCCTTTTATGGCAAATCAGTAAAAGAGGAAAAAAACCCAAAAAGCATCAAACCACAAAACCCATAAAATAAAAAGGTGGCACTTCCCCTTCTGAAATCTACAAGCAAATTCCCGATGTTTTCAGTGAAGTAAAAGGAATTTTATCAGCAACAAAAAAAAGGCCAGCTATACAGAAACATTGACAGAAGTTTCTTCATTTTTAATCTGAATAATGTGAAGTACGATCCGTGTCCTCTGATTTTTTTTGTTGTTTAAATTTTACATGCTTTTCAAAGCTCAGTAAAGTAGAATATATATGTCTAAGTATGCCTTACAACAAATTGTCATGAAATGCTCATAAATTACATGTTTCCAGATGACAGCTCTTGCAGGTGAAGTGGTTCATCCAGATACAGTGCCAAAGTGAGACATGAGCAGCAATTGGATTTTCTGATTTCTGAAATATGCACTTACTCTTCTGCATAAAAGGAAGCTGTGTGTATGCCAATGATGTATTAAAAGGTGGAATTAATTTACTGTCATAGTATTACCAGGAGAGCCTGCATTTTACAGATGGTAATAAATTCATTCAGCAGTTGCACTAGTGTACCAGATCCGGTATTGCAGATGCAGAGTAGCTGAAGGTGAAGATTCTGGTTAGTGTTTTCAGCATTATTTTTTTTAACTACCGTAACCTTGAAGTCAAACAAATACGAATTTCTAGAGAATTTAAGGTATGATTCTTAGTTTTTCCTGACAAAAATCACAAACATGAGTCTTCAGAGAACTTGGAGTTCTGGGCCACACTTGACACAAAGTAGGATCCCCTGAGCTTTTTCTGACTAATTGAGACAGACATAAGGAAAGGTGAAGGAGAGGAAAAGAATGGAACTAGGTATAGCCTCCTCTTGCTTCCTGCTTGACCACTGCTCAGCACTGTGTGGTGCCTTCTCCTTCCAGCTCCTTAGTTGTCTGTGCTAAGTGCAAGGATCTGGAGTGATGCTGTGTTGTTCTAAAGTCTTTTAGCAGCATATACTGTTTTGCTATTGAAATAAGTTATGTATCAGGTTGCAGAATGACACCAGACCAGGTCATACATGTTGGTCCATGATTAACTTTCCTGCTATTCTACTAGCACGTCTGTAATATGTGATGGACTTACGCAGTGTAAAATTTTCTTACGAGCTGCATGACTATATAAGCAGAAGACATGGTAGAGCTTGAATTCAAATGTGAATAAAATTAATCTGAGGATAAAAAATTATGCTGAACTGAAATGTGAAAACGGTTTTGCCGTTACTCCCTAACATGGTTAAATTCACAGAAATTAGTTTTGGCTGCTGGATAACTTTCTTGAGTTGTTTTCTGGCTTTTGGTTATAATAAGACTGTCTATCCTCCTTTTGTAGTCTCTGGGAAAATCTAAACTGATTGTTTTCTTACAAAATAAGTCTTTCCTTTAGCTGTGGATGAGTATTTTAATTTTAAGTGAAGTTGATAGTTCAGATACCTGCCTTGAGCCAGAAACCTGCCTATTCTCCCATGTGCTCAAACGTAGGTTTGGGGCATAGTTGCGGAAATTAAGACCTTTTGTCCTGATTTCAACCTGGGTAGAGTTAATTTTTTTT